>JABSTQ010003490.1:0-103442 GCA_013358835.2 Ixodes persulcatus
GCATTTGTAAATAGACAGCATTGTTTCTCTCTGTTTTGACTTAGGAAAGGCATTTGATACGACCTGGCGCTATGGCATACTGGAGGATTTGTTCAACATTGGTCTTCGGGGCAGAATGCTAGGTGCCATCCATAGTTACCTCCGGGACCGCACTTTTCGTGGGAAGCTTGGAGCAACTCTTTCTAAAAAATTCACGCAGCAGAATGGAGTCCCACAAGGCGGTGTGCTTAGCGTCACACTTTTTATCGTAAAAGTGAATTGAATTGCTCGTATTTTACCCCCATTTGTTCAGTACTCGCTCTATGTCGATGATGTACAAATTTTTGTCTCATCTTGTAGTCCGTCCATCTGTGAACGTTGACTTCAACTTGCAATCAACAATTTGGTCAAATGGGCACATGTAAGTGGTTTTATCTTCTCTAATGAGAAAACGGTTTGTGTGTGCTTGTCTCGTCGCCGCGGAATTTTACTTGAGCCTTCTTTAATTATGCATGAAGTCCCTATTGCAGTAAAGAACGAACACAAGTTTTTAGGTCTTATATTTGACTCTAAAATGACTTTCATTCCATATATTAAGAGCCTCAGAATAAAATTTTTTGAAATCCCTTAATATACTAAAGGTCTTGTCGCACGAGTCCTGGGGGGCTGATCGGTGTTGTTTATTGCGCATCTACCGCTCGGTCATACGGTCCTGACCTGATTATGGCTGTATTGTGTACGCCTCCGCGCGGGCATCAGTTCTCAAGATGCTGGACCCCATTCATCATCAGGGGCTCCGATTTTCCACTGGTAGTTTTCACACATCTCCAATACTCAGCCTCTATGCAGAGGAAAATGAGCCCTCACTGGAGAAAAGGAGCTTTGAATTAGGCTTCATATACTCTCTGCGAGTTAGGTCTGTTTTTGGTAACCCGACTCTGGACGGCATAGAACAAGTACATTATGAGCAGACTTTCATAAATAAGCTTTCATTTGTTCCACCTCTTGCCATGAGAATTCGCTCTTCTGCAGAGTCCATAGGGCTGGATGTGCTACCCTTAGTTGTGCAATGCTTGAACTCAGTAGCTCCTTGGAACCTCATGCCCATCCACTGAGAGTTGAAACTAACAAAATACAACAAGAAAGAGACCACTAATGAAGTGCTGAGACAAGAATGTTTTGAACTCCAGGATCAGTACCGAGACTTCACAAGTGTTTATACTGATGGGAGCAAAACTGATTCCTATGCAGGCTGCTCAGTGGTAGGGCCTTCTGTGAAATGTGTCCAGAGAATTAACAATAGTGCCCGTATTCTTACTGCAGAGCTTTATGGCTTACTCTTTGCCATAGACAACATTCTTAAAACTAAGATTCGTAAGTCAATTGTTTACACTGACCTTCTTAGTGCTTTACGGGCTCTAGACACATCAGGGGATGTTCAAAATCCACTTGTTATTGAGATAAGAAGCCGGTTATTTTCAGCATTAAAAAGGAAGAAAGAAACAACATTATGCTGGGTACCTTCACATATTGGTATTCCTGGGAATGACGATGCTGACCATGCAGCGAGTACTGCTAAGGATCGACAAGTGGAATTGCACAAAATACCCTACAGAGATGATAGGCATGCCTTGAAAAAGGGTACTAAGGGGAAGTGGCAAGAGGATTGGAACCGAGAAATGAATAATAAGTTCAAGCACAAAACCTTTAATTCAGCAATGGGAGAGTGCACGTCATCGCGAGCGATTTTATGTGGTAGTTTTATGTTGACTCCGAATTGATCATACTCGTCATACCCATGGGCACCTTTTGCAAGGGGAGGATGCTCCGGAGTGTGAACACTGTCATATACCATTAAACATCCGACACATTTTACTAGTATGCCCTGTGTATGACCGTGAACGCCACATACATTTTGCCAGTTTACTCGGCGACGAACCACTAATACCACACAAGTGTGTTTTTAATTTTCTTAGAGATATTAGACTACTAGACCAGCTATAATTTAACATGTTTTCTGGAATCATGCCCATGTGGGTATTATTTTATATTCATAGTTTTTGTAACCCACAACCTACTACAGCTCTTTCTTCTCTATAACCCTGGTTTCCTGCAATAGTCATAGTTGTTGGCGTATTATGGCCTTGGCTGCTGCTGCGCCACTAAATGTCAATCAATCAATCAAAATTCCCTTGAGCAAGTGCCAGCTTTTCACTTAAAAGGAATACTGCGATCGAATGCAAGCCAGTCAAAGCACGTTTATACCAAAATCTTGAGAGCTGCCAATTCGTAAATTCTTTGAAAAATACAAAAGGTTAAATATCCAAGGAGCTTTCTCGCTAAAGTTTGCTGTGATTATGCGGTGGCCCGAGGCTGGAACAACTTCCCCTAGGCCCTACAAGCGACTCATACCATTCACTTTGATTTTCAGACATTCCAACGTTCAAACAAAGCTGGGAGAATGCGAAGAGGTTATACTGAAAGGTTTATCGATTTTTTAACAGATCTGGGAATCCCAGCATCGCTACGGCGATATGACTGATGCTGTCTCACAGGTGCTAATATTCAGAGCAAGCTTGCGCAAAAAGGATATAAAGACTCATTATTTCAGATCTTCGCGTTATACCTGCGTCAGAGAGCACGAAGAACTGCGAAATCGTAGGCAAGCAGTACATCACGTCAACAATGCATCAAACCAACTCGCATCAACCATCTTTAGGGGGACATTTTTTTCCCCCTCTTTCTTTCATTTGTAGTGCGACAACTCGGTCTGGTAGGAGATGTTGATCACTGCGAAAGTGTAGCTGAGAGCTTTAGGGCGCCCTTGGATTCCATAAATCCAGTCCATTTAACACCTTGCCTTTCCACATCTTTGATGTGCCTGCGTAGGATCTCCTCCTCAGCATCCGAGTCTCTTCAAAGCTACGCCTCGCTTCCGAAATAGCTCATTGCTATTTTTGCGCCAAAGGTCACTCATACAAAACGAAACCTTCAGGCTCTGCCATGTAGCATGGGACCATACAGGAGAAGTAAAGCCCCATCGCCCCAGCCAGAGGTATTATGCAATCTCTCGGACTTTGTTTTTTTAAATCAGCCAAAGCTGGTATTCGATATGAATATCAATTATTTTTGAAGAAGCTGCGAAGTGCGTCAAAACAAGTAAAAAGAAACTAAAAATTATAATTAAAAAAAAAAGAAGACGACAAATGAAGCTACGTGGCGCAAACTGCCGCCCCATACTAAGGGTCACTACTTTTCATTTTTCTACCCAAGTTATGATCTCATCACTAGAGGCCGGATCTTTAGGCAAATGCCTATTTTGTTCCTTTGGTCCCTATCGTGCCTTTTCTATATATGAGCACGAATAATGAATTAGAAAGCGTTTTAAGAGTGGTTTTAGAGTGCCTATAAATGCCTATTTTGGCGTTCGTGCCTAAACTACCATTTCCCGCCTATAAATGCCTTTTTTTTACTTTTTTTTTACTTCGCTACCCCAAAATGACTTGTTTTGTGTAATTTCAAATTCAAGCGAACTCTATACTGACAAAGCCTGGTAGATTGTCTTTTGACGCAGCCACCGAAAGTGAAAAGGTAGAGCGACAGACAAGAGTCAGAGTCGTGTATACAGAGAGTTTGGTCAATGGGAGGTGCGGGCAGAGCCAGGGCGTGCACGAGACTCGGAAAGAGGGCTTGGCATGCTCTCTTGACCAACCAGAAGCCGAAAAGAATCCCCTAGTGGTGGTAGCGAGAAAGAGTTCTGATCAAAGGTATATGTTCATATATGGTTTTAATAAGCGCGTAAGAGTGAAGTGTAGTAACTCTTTGTGGTTTAAAATAGGGTGCACGTGATGTTTCGCTCATGATCATGCAGAAAGATGTAAGAAACGAATGCGCCACTCAACTCTGTTTTGCTCGGACAGAGTGTGACTGTTCGGATGGCAGATTCCCGGCCCTGGGCGCTTGGCGTAAGGATTATGTCGATCGTTCCGCTAGTCGCACTCTTTCACCATCATTTTGGATGAGCGTGATTGAAACATCACGTGTACCATATTTTCAGTCACCGAGAGTTACTCCGATGCACTTATCAATTTTGTTTCTCGCGACCACCGCCAGGGTATTATTTCCGGCTTCTGGTTGGTCCATAGAGTTATTATAATGTACGCTAGAGGTTCAAGTGGCGCTAGTGTGCTGACGCAAATTGAAGCAGACAGCAACCAGTCGAAATGTGACTTCCAGTAATGCATTTCTATGGGGAAAAGTGAGTGCATTTTCTCCCCGCGCTCGATCATAAGAGCAAATATCCCAAATAATTCGTACGTACTAGGTAGTTTGGAACATTTCTCAGTCAGGCCGACGAAAGAATTGGCCAGTTACGTCGTTTTTCTTTCGAATTCATCGCATTAGAAACGGTGTTAATCGGCTTCGTACATGTATTTATGTGCACTGTCGGACACTGTTAGCGCGAACGCGGCATCGGCGATTTCCAGCATGGGGGATATACACGCCAAACGAACGAAGGACATCTGGAAAATCAAGAGCGGCGGCAAGAACTGCGCAGTAACACTGGATCAGTAACTCGCAGTGCATGTACGATCAAAATAAATTGAAGGCAAAGTAATCTATTCCGATTTTAAATAAGAAAGTACCGCTTTATTCTTTCTGCCCTGAGCGAAGCTGCTTGTTCTACGTTCAAAATATCACCCGCGCGCTCGATATCTTTGAGAACAAGTGCGCGAAAAAAGCTACCCGGCAGAGAAAACAATACGAAAAGACACCTTTCATAGCCCACGGACTTTATTCTCTACGTTTTGAAGGTTTTTATCCGCTCATGCACGACGGGATCATTTTCATATAGTGACAGGACTGGCATATTATCAATATACAAGCGTCACCGGAATGCTGGCGAGCCTTGAACACACTCTATGTTCGTTTCGATTGTAATTTTGCTTTGATTCATCGCTTGTTTTTGCACACCTGCTGCGGAACACACGTTTGGGACTAAAATGTAGCGAAGTTAAATATCGTTCACTGATGAAAAAAAATGCGCTAACTAAAGCAATTACACTTTTACAGTTTTAATCGAGGTACATGCTATTCGGTACGAATCAAATAACCAAATTGTTTCCTGTTATTTTCCGGCGAAGAGACAAAATGCACGCGCGTTTTCCCATAGGAATGCACAGGAGCACCGCAAAAGTAGACTGGTTGCTGTCTGCTTCAATTTGCGTCACGGAAGTCGCATAGACACTAGCGCCAGTTGAACCTCTAGCGTACATTGTAATAACTCTATGGGTTGGTCACATTCAAATTTCTGAAGACGCCCTGGAGCACGCCCAGCCCGCTTCCGGCCAATGGCGCCTCCTCATTTCTCTCCTATACGTCCCAACGAATGGCCAAACTTTCTACATATACGGCACTGACAAGAGTCATGTAACGGGCGCCCCACTGCGGCGAGACGCCGAAACACACTTGTCTTGAACTCGTGCTTCTCGCGTTCCTTGTGCTACCGCTCCTTTTCTCGTCGGGTTTGAAAACCACGTTGCAGGTACTATCCGCTGCAAAAGCTGTACGCTGAATACCAGACTCCCTGAGAAATGCTCTGTGCTACCAGATCCTCGAGATCCAAATCAGCGACCGGCCACTCATAGGCTCTGTCGTTGAACTGCCAGGCTTTCTGAGTATAGAGGAGGCTATGGCGCCAGCCTACATGTGAGGTGAACGAAATAGGAAGCCGTGGTTTGCTCGTTTGGCGTGCGCGTCGGTCTCTAACTTTATTGTGTCCGGTGGTCTGCGGTTTGCTGCTTTTCGCTTTCCCTGCCTGAAGCTTCTCAACGATGCCATAATAAGAAGGTCCCAAAGAGCGTGCTGATTCGGCAATGGACCCAGCATTCCCTTTGCTACTCGAGCGACGGGAATTAGTCTTCTGTCAACCGTGTGGAAAGCAGGTAAGAAGACACCTTTAGGTACCTTGTTTCGGAGAAGAACCAAAACATAATCGAACGACGATTTAGCGAATTAACTCGAAACCTCGACGTTTCATCAAATGACGCTGTAGCGAATAGCAGCTTCGTTTCCCCTGCACTCTCCGAAAAAAAAGGTATATTCTTACACCCCTTGTCCCATATACGACACCCCAAAACTTCATTTCGAAGTACAGCGCGCTGACGTCCAACAGGCGGCCTCAACTTTTACGAGATGCTTGAGAACGGTGAGATATACCTTATTAAACAGCTAAAGTACGTATCAAAGTATACAGCAAAGAAACACTGAGGTTTTGCAGTAATACCAAGAAAACCCCGATTACTTTTTTGTAGTGAATAACACGTACATTCGGTATTTCAATAAGTTGTACGATTCGGCTATCAAGCCGCCAGTGAAAGTTGGTAACGACGGTTCAACGTCAGTGCGCTGTATGTCAAACTGAAGTTTTGGGGTGTCGTATATGCGACAAGGGGTGTAAAAATATACGCCTTTTTCGGAGAGTGTGATCGACAGCGACGCGTAACCGCGCCAGTATAAAAGCCTAGCTCGTCACCGCCGAAAAAACAGCCTATTGGCTAAAATGGCAGTTGCAAAAACGTTCGTCCGCTCAAATATTTTCTAATCGCTATAACCTCATTCGCTCATAGAATATGGACTAAGAAAAACACCCGCATCTGTATTAAAGAGATGATCTAGATGTGTTTATTTAATGAAAGGTTTACTCGTCTAAGAGTTGATGAAAAATTTCCTGCGCAAAATCCAAAAACCTCTACAAAACTGTCTCCCACCCCATGGCCTAGACAGGCACATACATTTGTAATGGGAGAGTTTCCTGAATCCTGGCTTGACCGTCCTGAAACACTTTAAGAAATTTCTTATTCGACAGATATCAGTCAAGCACAATGTTTTTTGAAACCTATTAGCCCCGGAACGAGCACAACCGTTGTTGTAGTCGCAGCGTGCTGATTGGTTGCTGTGTCGTCTCCGTGACGTCACAGTGAGAAAAGCGACCTTGTTCCCGTGAGAATAGGATCGCACGAATTAAAATATACGCACGGTATTCAAAGACCAAGCAGAAAAAATATTCGAAGATACCATCAGTCATTACCGGACCGTTCGGAAGATGACTCGGGAAAAAATTATCTCCGTGACGTGGGAACACCAAAAGGAGTCACACAAACTTTTTGACGCTAATTGAAATTTTAATTAATAAATTAACTATACTCAGTAACAAGACAAAACTCACAGTGTCTTTATATTGGATTACTGATCTCCAGTACGTGCTTGTTGCTTCCCGTCATGCTTTGGTTGGGTGTGTGCAGTTCAAACTCACGCTGGGGGCGAGGCAACCAAAATACTCCTTATCTTGCGCGACATAATCGGCAAACCAACTCTAGAGAAATGAGTAGCGTGCAGTATTTCACGACGCCCCCCATAAACAGCACACAGCCAATTTGGGCACGAGTCGTAGTTCACCCAAAAGCCCTGCAACCTGTTACCTAAGCGGCAGATAGTCTCACAAGAGTGAGCTTTGGCAGCGGGGCGTATGGCTGCAGTGTGCTCTGATGGTAAACAAAAATCTAAGCAAGCTTGCACAATGACTAGGCTTTTTTACCATTGTAAAACATTTATATATTTTCAGTGTCGGTATATTTAAAGGCATTATGAAGATATTGCTTAAAGCCATCCCCTCTCAGGACGCACAACGCTTTTCAACATATCGTAATGTTTTTTTCCCCACAGATTCCATGAAAGTGCCATCTGGCACAACACGAAAAAACAGCAGGACGTCAAGCCAACGCAGAACGCAACGTGCCCTCAATGTCTAGGCAGTCATTTTTTAGAGAAAACCTCAGGGATGGAAAGAAGAACGCATTCTATGCAGACTTGTGCAAACGGTTAGTCGGCACTAATATTCCTTGGGCGAAAGTAGAAAACCCACTTTTCAAAACATTCTTACAAAAATACTCCAGTCTTACCGTACCGTCGGAGTCAACTCTGCGCAAGAACTACCTGCGGCTCATGTACAAGGAAACATTGAAGAAAATCAGAGATGAACTTAGGGACTTGTGCATTTGGGTCCCCGTAGACAAAACGACAGATGCGACTGGGTACTTTGTCACGCACCTCGTATTTGGGAAGATTGTAGCAGACGAACGAACAACGTCTTTTTTTGTGTGTTCCAAGAAGCTAGAGAAAACAAATGGGGAGACCGTGGCGTACTTTGTCAACGCGTCCTTGGAAGTGCTATACCTCACTGGAGTGGAAGACAGCAGGGCGTTGCTACTTTACACAAATGCGGCGGCTTATATGCACAAAGCTGCCCTCCTCCTGAAGGCTTTCTACCCGCGGATGTTACACGTCACCTGCCTCGCCCACGGCATTTACCGCATTTGAGAAGAGCTAAGAAAACCCTTCAAGCATGTAAACGATCTCGTTGCTGCTGTGAAGACTGTGCTACTTAGGTCATCGTCTCGTGTTTGCGCAATTAATGAACAGCTATCCGGGGTGCCTCTTCTAGAACCCATCGTGAGGCGATGGAGAACGTGGCTTAAAGCTTTAGAGTAATACAGTACTAACTTTGCTAGTGTGAAGATGGTCATGAACGGGTTTCCAGCAGACGATATAGTGTCTCAGTCAAAAAGGCTCAAGATGTTCTGCGCGAGGACACTCTTGGAAATGACCTGGCATATTTGTGCTCCAATTTTACGTTTCTTGCGGACACAATCAAGAGCTTCAAAAGTGCTGGCCAAATTCTGGCTCGGAACATCGGGCTCATTTCGAACTTTCAAGAACTAGTCGACGCCGTCCACGCTGCTGTACAAGTTCGTTCAAAGCTTCAGTCCGTCTTTAGCAGAAATAGTGAGTTTTGTGTACTCAAAAAAGTCTCGAAGGTTCTCACCGGGGAACACTCAAGATGTATCGGAGGGTGTGGAAGCATTGAATATTTCTAAGTACAAGTCCGCCCCACTCACGTCAGTTGACTTGAAACGCTCTTTTTCAGCATACAATTTGATTCTAAGCGACAACAGGCAGAAGTTTGAACCCAAGAATCTTGAGGTGAAGTTTGTTTGCTCTGGTTTCACAATTTTTCCCATTGTTCCTAGTTGGACTATGTACAGCATGGGACAGCTTAGTACCGGTGTGGGCTTGAGTCGACTTTTTTTGGGATGCTGGACAAATTAAACTGTAATTCCTATTGTACCATTTTATTCTGCATTTTTTTGAATGGCAGAGGCCCTAAATGCTTTCAAAAGCACCCTGTGAATAAAAACTGATTGTGCCTATAAATGCCTATTACGAAGTTTTTAGTGCCTTTTATAGACCTTTCCAGCGGCAGTCTCGAACGAAGCGACCGGGCGAAAAATGCTGAGTCACTGAGCTGTGGACGCATGCGCAGCGTCTGATATACCGCACAGCAGATCAACAGCGCATGCTTGGAAGGCGTTCCACAGCCCAACAGATAAAGATGGCAGCGCGCAGGAGGCGATTTCTGCAAAGGTCTATAGGCGCCTAAAACTGGCTTTTTTAGTGCCTAAACATCCGGCCTCTACGAGTCATCACAGTGGATCCCCTCCGTCCTCCAGTGCACCTCCGGAAAGGGTGATCCGCTTTGGGCGCTGCCATCTTGCCGGTGACGTCACGGCTTTCATGAAGTGGCGAGACTAGCAGTCGACTTTGCGTACAACATGGTGTCAACCCTGGGGGAGAGGGGGGGGGAGGGCATTCGAGCTTGCGGTTTATCACTCTAAGCCCCTCTACCTCGATGCTCTCTACCCAGACTTTCTCCGGCCCTCCGCTTCTCCGCTAAGTGAAGCAGACGACGACGATTACGACGAGGTTGCGTGCACCGTTTGGCGTGCGATTGTTTCGCTGTTCTGCGCTTGAAGATCGATTGGCCTGTACCGCGAATGACAGTTCCGAAGTAGCGTTCCCACGCCCGTCGCAATGTTGATTCGTCGTGCGCCGCCATCGTATGGCCGAGCCCACGGTACGTAGCCTTGTTGAAAATGACGTAGTACATGCGCTTCTTGTGATCTGTGCAACTTTTGTTTTAATCAAAGTATTTCCAGCTTTTTGTGTACCATAAAAATTGGGGTTTATATTCTTTTCTATTTTTAATATTGAACATGAACCTTAGAGAATCCTGTATTATTAATATATTTGGTACGCTAGTCTGATCCGCACGCGACCATGATCAAAAAAGAATGAGCGCGCCTCAGAACGGCCAATTTTCGACCGGCGGTTTTCGGGCGGAAAGAAAACGAATTTCGATGTGCAAGTTGTGTTATCGGTAGTTGATAAAAATCTCGCCGAGTTTAAATACCCCGTCAACGTCCCTTTAAGGAATCAAGCGTGAATTGGAAAGCTGTAGAGTGCATGAAGAAACATTAAAATAAGATCATTGCCACGTGATACGCTTTGCGCGCTTCTTCTAATTAGCCTAAAAAAAAAGCCTTCGGAATAAAGAACGCCACGTGACGACGAGCCCGTGTGACTGAAGCCCCTTATACTGAAAGTTGCGCCAAACTTTCTTTCCCTAAAGAATCTAACGCTCTTTCCTCCCCTCCTCTCATATCGATGCTAGCGCCTCCTAGGCTGCCCTTCCTCCGAGCGCCGCGACATGTGACTGCTGTCAAACCCTTGTTAGATCGGTGCTTTCTGCGCAATGTCGACTCATAGCTTTCGTGTTTTCGCTAGATATGAGTTGCCGGTGTCTCTGACGTCTTGGCTAATGGGTATGTATTTCCATGGCTTCGCGTCTGGAGCAGGCACGCGAAGTTTCTCGAAGTTTCGGCTGTGTGTTTGCTCGGATCATTCGGTTCGAGATCAGATGCCATGTTCCGCTTTATAAACATTCATGCAATAAAATTGAACTGTGAGACAGATCGTCCTAATATTATTTCCTCTTCAGCAGACAGAGGGCCAAGGCGATAAGCACCCACAAGTTTCTGTTATAGAATCTGAAGCCTTGATCTTACCCTGCGAACGGAGCAAAGCACAGCCTATAGCTTCTGTTTCTCCTACTCGCTCCGTTTAAAAAAAGTCGACAGCTAATATCATCACTGTTTGTGACTCTCTGTTTCTGCCTCAACACGCCGAAGTGACGACGAGGTGAAAAAAAAAAAAAAAAACGTGAATGAGCGTTTTGTAAACACGCGCAAGAGATTTAGTAGCGCGGCATCATAGCGGCAGTTCGATGATGTTTCTAAGAGCAAAACACGCGACACACACTCTACCGATTAAAAAAGAAATGCTTCGGCGGGCGGACGGCAACGTAGAGTATTTTCTGGTGTATAGTCCGTGGACTATAAATCTTTAAAAGTTGAAATATTACCCGGTGCGCACGTTCTACCAGTGCGGACTATATTGGGTGTTTCAAGTAGCGGCCAGGCTCTTTAAATTGACCGCAAAATTCGGTTTTTTAACCTATTGAACTACGACTTTATGAAGCGTTGCCCACAGATGCTGCTTTTTTTTTGTAAAATTTGCAAAGAGCGAATTTACCTGAGGAAAACGTATAGAGAGGAAAAGGTTTAGCTCCTATAGAAACGCAGCGAAGCCACCGGTCTTCAAACAATACGGCGCCGTTTCGCACGGGAGACAAGAGATGGCGCAAGCGGTCGCGACGCCAACTGCGCCAACGAACGAGCATATACGGCGCCGAAAGCCGTAAACAAATAGCAGACGACCCTTTCGACTCAAAAGCGGCGCGCGTTCCGCAGTCGGCGAGAACTTGGGAGGAGGCAATCGCAGCATACGCTTTATCGTGAACTGCAAAGCAGACGACATAAGTACCCCCCCCCCCCCCAAAAAAAAAAAAGAAAAGAAAAAACAGTTAAAATATTCCAACAAACCAATTTTTTAATCGATTATGTGTCGATGATTCAATGTGTTTTATTAGTAAAGATAATAAAACAATGCATTCGCAACTGATATCAGAAAAGCTTGCGCCACTTTTGAGTCGAAAAGATCGTCTGCTTTTTGTTTACGGATTTCGTTGCCGTATATGCTCGTTCTTGGCGCAGTTGGCGTCGCGACCGCTTTAGCCATCTCTTGTCTCCCGTGCAAAACGGCGCCGTATTGTTTGAAGACCGGTGGCTTCGCTGCGTTTCCATAGGAGCTAAGCCTTTTTTCTTTCTTTACTTTTTCCTTGGGTAAGTTCGCGCTTTCCAAATTTTACAGAAAAAAATGCACCATCTGTGGGAAACGCTGTGCAAAGTCGTAGCGCGATAAATTAAGAAACCGAATTTTTCTGTCGATTTAAAGAGCCTGGCCGCTCCTTGAAACACCCAGTAGGTTTTGTATTTTTCTAGATCGATCACAGTGACAAGACATGAAGAATTTTATTAATAGCAGCGTATATTAGGGGGATTTATGTATGATACAACCTTATCTGTGAGCTAATACAGCAGGAATTTGTCAAGATGTTCTCTATGGTAATTTTTACGTTAGGATTAGGCACTAAGTACGTACTCTGCACCGCGCGCGGACTATGCACCGGGTGTAGACTATCTAAATTTTTTTTTTTTTTTCAGCTGTAATCGGTAGTGGTTTTGTTGGTAGTAGAATAGGAAACCTTGAAGTGAAGGAGGAGGATTGTTCTAAGAGTGTGAGAGCGTGTCGGAGGATCAATCAATGGGGCTACTTTCACTAAGGAGGGGCTTTATGCGCGTCGCGCTTGCAGCTCTTTAGGACGTGCTTGGACGGAAGTAAATTTCAGCTTATCACTGGCTCACTGCACGAGACAGGGCTTCGTGTTGGCGTAGGCCCCGAAGACAACCGCGAGCACCTGCTGCCGCAACTCCCTGTCTTGGAGAGCACGCCAGTGATAAGGGAGACCTCGTGCCTTCAGAGCACGTCTGAGTGCGAGCACGACGTGCGCCCGCGTTGTCACGGGATTTTTTTAATTTTTTTTTAGAGCGATAGTTGTTAGTGGGATGTTTTGCGGTTTTGCGCCATCGACCGCGCTCCCTATCGTCGCGGGAAATTTTCGGCAGTCTTCCAAACATTCCACAGGCCGCTGATGACAAGATAATAAGCAAGCAAGAAAACATGCACTTTCATGCATGGTAGATAACGTGCATGGTCAGTAAAACAGTCTCCGCCGGGCAATCTGGTATTGGCGACGTGAGCGATCGAAAGCGTCGCTGTGGTCGGCCCACCACAATTGGCCGAATGCTGACTATGACGTCAGCAAAGGATTTCTCTTCGACGCAAATAAGAGAATGTCAGAACTTCAATTTTGACGGTGTTGCCAGTGTTGCTTTGAGAGTTCTATGATTTCAGGCTTTCACCATGCTCATTACAAACTCTATCGAGCTTGTTGTTCACAAGGTAATGACGTCACGAAAGGTAACCAAACGAGGGCGCCACCGAAACATCTCGCCGCTAAGAGTACACCGGGATAGGTGCCCATGTGACCCAGAATTAGCACAAACAACGCTTCTCGGGAGGTACGCGGATAGAGCTGCCATAAAGTTTTACGATGGATTGTGTTATCAGAAAGCAAGCGGAAAGCAAGTGTGTTCGTGCCCCTCAATGCACCTTACAAGTTTTATTTTTTAAACAAATAGCCAGAACGATGGTAATAAGAGTACGTGTTTGTTTCAATAAACCTTCATTCGAGGGTGCGCTTTGTCTTGTCTATTGCCTTGTCCCTGTTTATTCGGCGCGTTTCGTTTAGCACGTGTGACTATTTTTACTGAATCCTCTTGGGAAGATAGCTGAAATGCTCTCTACAATATACACCCTCATTGTTTCCAAAACTCTACGGAAGTTTCGTCCGGTGTGTTACTCGGTTCAGTACGAAACGGGGCCAATGCGAATTCTATGGTGCTCGTTCGCACCTCTCCCGTTCATTCAGAGTCCGTCTGCTTCGAAATGACATCTTAGCGGCTCCCACGTCACACCTCAGCGGTCTCTGTGTCTCACCTTACGGGATGCGTAATTGTTTACAACTTTCTATTTCGCGTGCTTTCTTGTGAGGCTAATTAAAAGAATCGCGAAAAGTGCATCATGTAGCAAACCCATTACGTTCGTGTTTCTTAAAGGAAAAGTCAAGCTGTTTTGTTTTTGAGTAAAACACTTAAAGGGGTACGGAAACAAAAATTGAAATATTAAAATTTCGTTCGGAAATGAGTCAAGCATGACGGATAATAACCGTAAATGATAATGGCACGTTTGTATTTTGAACGACTGGCTATATTTTTCGTTTCAAACGGTGCACTCGAGCAAGCGCTCGAAGAGAATCGAACGGAGAGCGCGATGCGTCATGGGATATCCGGCGCAAACAAAAACCGAAAGAAAAGATTCCCCGCATTCGTGACGTAGCAAGGCTGGCGTGGTTATGCGTTTTGCCCTAGGTGGCGTTGTCAGCGTTGTGGTGATGTCAATAGCGTCAGCGGGTTACAACCGAGCCGTTCGAAGTACTCGTGGGGTGACGAGCCTGTGGCTGGCCCAAGGAGCACGTAGCTTCCACAACATTGTCAGCTTAGGGCTGAACGGGGTGGGGAAGCAACTTTTGTTCGAGTTATGAGCGACGGGCTAATCTTCTAGGGGGAGAATGGCGGTTTCCGGTTGCACGAACGAGGGTCCCAGAAAGAGGGGAGTCCTTCCTTTCAGTCTTCTAGGACCTTCTTGGACCTTTCCGTCTACTTGGAAGCTAGGGGGCGGAGCTAACAGCTCTGTGCTACTCCACTACGTAGTTCGCCATAAATTGGTTTCGGTTTCGGTATGGGCGTGACAGATGCGCATTAGCTACAGTTCAACTCTTTGTATGAGTTTCGCGGTTGGGGCGCTGAACCGCGATTACCGAGCATGCAGGCATATCTGCGTGTCCGTCCCTACGCTTCGCCTGTTTCTAAACACACACCAACGCTTTGACCGAAGAACTCGAACCGACTTATAAGGAAATTATTCCGTGGATGATATCGTCAAATTCTGCTTGTCTTGCGACCGACGCAAATATGCGGCGTCAATTTAAGAACTGTCGTGAATTTCGTCACCGCCGCAGTTTTGAGGGCATTGATATGTAAACTCTTTTGTTGCTGAAAACTGGGCAGCGCCAAGGACATGTGTAGCGTGTTTACATAGCGCGGGCGCGGTATACCGAAATAGGAGCAGGCACATCACTACGGCGCAAAGTCAAATTCAATTTGAATTGCGTTGAGTTACCGCCGGCCCAATGTCCTCGCGCTCTGCAGCTCGGAAGACGCATAGCGAAAGCTCGCGCTGAAGAACCCATGGATCCTGTGCTGAATCCCACCCGTCCGTTTTGATCTCTTCGATGAAACGCCTACCGGCGTCGACTGCACTCGCCGAGTTGCTCATCTGCAGCATGGAGACGTGTCAAGCCCGGGATGGCTGACAAACGTCACGCTGTCTAAATATCCACACAATTACCGCTGGCCCCAAAAGTTTGAAAATAAATGGTCAGAAAGTTTCTGTAAATTCTGTTGCATGACAGCGTGCCTTTACCTTTTGGGTGTTCAACTTCATATCCCGTGACCTTGGACAGGGATCGAGTCGATTATTTTTACAAAAGCTAAGGCTGACAGCAAGGAAATGTACAGCGATTCGAAATTTGAAAGTGAGAAATTTACTAAGCACATTACTCCTCGCCATTTATCAGCCCGTAGAAATGTGTTGGAAAAAAGCTATTTAAGCTCTGCGTGGACGTTCAGGTATGCAATCTGCTGTCTGTAGTCGAAAAGACAGACATATACAAAACATGAGCAAGTGAGTACAGTTGATTATCTTATGTACAATGTGCAAGTGATTCTTTATTTTTTTTTTCCAGATGGTTCAAACAGTTACAGACGATCAGACAACTCAACAATGCATTCCTGGAAGTCACAATAAACTTGCAGTTCTTGACAGATAATTCCAGCAGGCTCATTTCATTCACCGGGAACAAATGCCAAAATCCGTTCACAGTCTCTTCGTTGTAATTAAATTTTCCCTTTGAATTTGTCCCAAATTAAATAGGATACCTTACATACCACTGAATACTGCTTGCTCTCAGCTTTTGTCTTATGTTGATTATCTTATGTACAATGTGCGGGTGAATTTTTTTTGTATTTTGCCAGATGGCTGAAACAGTTACAGACGATCAGACAACTCAACAATGCGTTCTCGAAGTCACTATAATCTCGCAGTTCTTCACAGATAATTCCACCAGGCTCGTTTTATTCACCGGGAACAAATGGCAAAGGCCGGTCACAGTCTCTTCGTTGTAATCAAAGTTTCCCTTTGCATTTGTCCCTAATTAAATAGAATACCTTACATACCACTGAATACTGCTTGCTCTCAGCTTTCATCTTATGTATGAGAAAGACACAAGTGTTTCTCAAGCTGCCACACACGTCTCTTCAGTTGCCGCAAACAGCCAGTACCACATGAGCCGACAGAGCGTCCTTCCAAGCTGCTTGGCTTGAGAGAGGAAAAGGAAGCGTCTCTTCGGTTGCCGCACACAACTAGTGTCGAGATAATTCGGATTGACCACACCGAGAGAGACAGAACAGCACCAGCGAGCTGGGTTAAGCACGCGCCCACAACTGGCCGCCCCCTCTCGGGGTTTTATTGAAACGCATAAACGTGATTATTACCACATCCCCCTTTCTCTACAATGGGCTTGAAACTAGTTTCGGAATCTTTGGGGCCGAATGATTCGTCGCCCAGCTCTAGTGAAAGTGTAGGGCTCCTCTTTCCTTGTGCCGGAGTCGATGACAGATTCTTCCGGAACGAGAGCCGTAGCTGGACCTCCCTCTGGGTCGAGTACCTGTTCCGATGTCGGTTATTTGTCCTTTACGCACGGGGTCTGGACATTCTCGCCTGGATTGATCACTTGTTCACATATCGTTTCTTCGTCTTCATTGTACCCGGTTTGAGCACTCTTTCTCGGTGTTTCTGCTGGGACTAAATGGCAGGTATTCCAGACGAGTTGTCTAGACGGTGTCTCCTCCACGAAGGATCTCGGGTTGTTCGTTTTCCTCACAATCTGCCCCGGCGTGCCAGGGTCTCTGACCCAAACAGAGCCACCGATGCACGGCTCCTTGTGGCAGCTTACTCCGTGCCGTTGATTGTATCCTCGGGCCTGCCTTCTTTTCTCTTCCTTATCTTTTCTTCGGAAATCCGCGTGGTTTGGCATTTTCGGGGTTAACATGGATGTCAACACAGGCAAAGTTGTACGTAGTTGCCGTCCCATGAGTAGTTGAGTTGGACTAAATCCGCAGGGGCCTGGTGTAGTTCTGTAGATCAAAAGTGCCAGGTCCGGGTCTTCGGCCTTTTTCAGGATGTCTTTGGCAAATTTTACCATGCGTTCTGCTTCCCCGTTACTCTTGGGATAGTGTGGGCTGCTTTTTATGTGGCGAATCTGGTACTTTCTTGTGAATTCGTCAAAACTCTTGGACGCGAACTGCGGTCCGTTATCTGACCTGAACACCTCCGGTATCCCATGGCGGGCAAACACAGACTTTAGGTCCGCCGCAATCGCTTCCGATATTGTTTGCTTCAGCAGACACACTTCTATAAATCTGGAGTAGTAGTCTACAACTGCAAGGTAGTGCTTGCCGTTCAATTCAAACAGGTCGGCTGCAACACGTTGCCATAGGATAGTCAGGGAGCTCCGATGCTATCATAGGTTCCACTTTTGGAATGCGCTCTTGAATGCAGCTTGTGCAGTTGGTAACCACCTTTTGCAACTGAGTGCTGAGTCCTGGCCACCACACTGACATTCTTGCTCGTTCTCTGCACTTGGACACTCCTTGGTGCCCTGCATGTAATTGGCACAGCACTTTCTCTCTCAATAACTTCGGGATTACTAGCCGATTGTCTTTCACGAGGAGATCGCTCTGTACCGTGAGGCTGTCCTTGTTCCTGAAGTAAGGAGCGATCTCTGGTGGAATGTCCGTCTTGTGGGGCCAGCCCTTTGCACAGTACTCTCTTAACTTGCAACATACAGGATCTTGACTCTGAGCAGTGCGTACTTCGTCCAGATAGTGACTCGTAGCTGGCAGGAAGCTTGTCACAAGCTGGACGTACGCCTCTAACTCCTCTTCCATCTTCTCAGGGGGCTCTACTGGGGATCTCGAGAGAGCATCTGCGGTCCACAAATCCTTCCCGGGTACATGTTCTATGGAGTAGCTGAAACGCATGAGTCTGAGCTTGAACCTCTGGATTCTTGCAGGAATGGTATTCAACTCTAGGTCTCCCAATAACGCAATTAGGGGTCTGTGGTCCGTTTGCACATGAAACTTGGTTCCTATCAGGAACTTTTCAAAGCGTTCGCATGCCCAAGTGACCGCATAAGCCTCCTTTTCTATTTGCGCGTACCCTCCTTCCGTCTCACTCAGTCCTTTGGATGCAAAAGCGACCGGGCTCACCAGTCCTTGTCTATCCTTCTGCAACAGCACTGCGCCTAGCCCATACGCCGAGGCGTCTGCCGACACGATCAGCTGCTGTCGGGGATCATAGAGTGTCAGCGTTGTAGCTTCCGTGATGTCTCGCTTCACCTGGTCGAATGATCCTTGCTGCTGGGCGTCCCAGTTCCATTCTGCGTCCTTTCTGAGAAGATCTCTGATGGGTTTTAGCTTCTCCGACAAGTTGGGTATAAACCGTCCAACCTGGTTAGCCATGCCGATAAACTGACGAACTTTAGTAACGGTGTCCGGTGCCGGGAAGTCCGTGATTGCCTTCACTCTTTCGGGGTCTGGCTGGATCCCTTCCGCACTCAGGATGTGTCCTAAGAACTTCAAAGATGTTTTTGCGAACTCGCACTTGTCGTTAAGTGTGATTCCCGCAGCATTCAGTCTCGAAAGAACCTCCTCCAGCCTCTCGTCGTGTTCTTTGAGATCTCTTCCCGTGATCAAAATGTCATCCATGTGACACAACACTCCAGGTATCGCCTCAAGAACTTGATTCATACGTCTTTGGAAGTGCTCAGGCGCCGAGGAGATGCCAAAGGGGAGCCTTTGGAAACAGAACCTGCCAAAGGGGGTTATAAAAGTTGTGAGCAGCTGTGAGTCTTCAGCCAATTTCACTTGCCAGAATCCCGCTTTGGCATCCAACTTCGAAAAAACCTTCGCACCAGCGAGACGCCCCAGAGTTTCTTCTACCGACGAGAGGACAAGCTTCTCCCTTTCGATGCACTTGTTGAGGTTTGTCAGGTCAACACAAATCCTGACTTCCCCACTTGATTTGGGGATCACCACCATAGCTGAGCACCAGGGAGTCGGCTCTACGATTTTCCTAATAATGCCGTCTTTCTCCATCTCCGTCAGCTGGGCCTTGACCTTATCCAACAGAGCCAAGGGCACTCTCCGTGACGTGTTTACTGACACTGGGCTTGCACCTGCCTCGAGCTTGATGTGGTAGTCACCTTTCATTTCCCCGAGACCATTGAACATTCCTGGGAACTTTTCTTTGTACTTGGCACCTGGGTCTGCTGTAACCGCTTGCAGCAGCTGTACAATCTTTAGACCCGTACTCGCCCGACGACTCAGCAGAGGTTCTTCCAGCCCTTGGATAACATACATCTCATCTCGGACGCTGTTGTTTCCACAGCTTAGGGTGGCTTGAACCTTTCCCAACACCTTCAGTGGCTGTCCGCCGGCACCGTAGAGTTTCACTGCAGTGGGTCGTACTGCACTCACATCTCTAACAGCCCTCAGTGGCACCGCATTTACCTCTGCCCCGGTGTCAATCTTGAAAGTGATTGGCTTTCCATTGACACTGAGCTCTTTTCTCCATGCTGATGCATTGCTACCCTCCTTGAGTGCGCCCAGTGATTATCTTTCTTGTAAAGGTTCATTCTTTTCTGTGGTGACTTCTCGCAGAGTTTTCTTGTAGCACATCTTTTGCCAGTGGCCTTTCTTGCCACAGGAGTGACATTTGGACGCGGATGCCGGGCAGTTGCTCTTTTCATGAAAGCTTTGTCCGCCGCACTTCCAGCAACCGTGTAGCGGGCTCTTCCACCCCGCAGTCTCGTTTGTTTTGTCTCCGGAACTGGAGCGGCCTTTACTCGACGTTTTCCGGAGGGCGTCGACAGACAGTTCTTCTGCTGGGTTCTCCTGGCGCACGACTGCCTGCTGCCTTCGTACGGCTTCCTTTTGTCTCGCCTTTTGTAACGCCTTCTCCAGGGTGAGTTCGGGATCAGTTTGTAACGTCTCTGACAGCTTCCCGTCCTGTAAGCCGACCACCAGGCGGTTGCGCACCAATTCTTCTTTGAGTGCTCCGTACCCGCAGTGGGCCACCAGTTTGTGTAGGGCCGTTGCGAAGGCCTCGACGGTCTCACCAGGTTCTTGCTTGCGTTGATGAAACCTCGCTCGCTCGTAAATAACGTTTCTTTTTCCGATGCAATGATTTTGGAATACTTCCAGCACCTTTTCGAAGTCCACTTTGTCTTCTTCCGTCAGCGTTGCTGCGGCGAGTATGTCCTCGGCATCTCCCCCTAGGCAGTAGATTAGAGCGTCTACTTGAGCTGCTCCTTCTTCCTCCATGAGTCGCGAGACCCTTCTGTACCTGAGGAAACGACTGGACCATGCCGTCCACTCCTCTGGGCGTTGAAAATCGAACGCCGTCGGTGGCGCGAAACCGTAGGCTGGCCTGGGGTGCTATGTTGCGCTTTTTGGACTCCCAGGAGACTTGGAAGAGGGAAGTGACGTCAACGACTAGAGAAACGCAGATTGGATGTTGACAGAAGAAAACAAAATCAACATCCAATCTGCATTTGCTGCGTTGTTGACGTCACTTCCCTCTCCCTAGTCTCCTGGGAGTCCAAAAAGCGCAACATAGCCCCCCAGGTTTCTCGATGCTCGCCCGCCGCCATCTTTGTCTCTGACGCACCCGGACAACCCGACCGTTTTCTTTCTTCCAGGTCGGACGCCTCTTCTGTTGTGACCGCCGCTCGTCACGCTTGCCCTTTTCACTGCTGTGGCCGTTCGAACCCCACTTCTGACACCATGTCGGGATAATTCGGATTGACCACACCGAGAGAGACAGAACAGCACCAGCGAGCTGGGTTAAGCACGCGCCCCCAACTGGCCGCCCCCTCTCGGGGTTTTATTGAAACGCATAAACGTGATTATTACCACAACCTGTACCACATGAGCCGACAGAGCGTCCTTCCAAGCTGCTTGGCTTGAGAAAGGAAAAGGATGCGTCTCTTCGGTTGCCGCACACAACCAGTACCACATGAGCCGACAGAGCGTCCTTCCAAGCTGCTTGGCTTGAGAAAGAGAAAGGAAGCGTCTCTTCGGTTGCCGCACACAACCATTACCACATGAGCCGACAGAGCGTCCTTCCAAGCTGCCTGGCTCGAGAAAGGAAAAGGAAGCGTCTCTTCGGTTGCCGCACACAACCAGTACCACATGAGCCGACAGAGCGTCCTTCCACGCTGCTTGGCTTGAGAAAGGAAAAAGAAGCGTCTCTTCGGTTGCCGCACACAACCAGTACCACATGAGCCGACAGAGCGTCCTTCCAAGCTGCTTGGCTTGAGAAAGGAAAAGGAAGCGTCTCTTCGGTTGCCGCACACAACTATACTCTGTTTCACCTTGTGTCGTACCACAGGAAAGGCTACAAGCGCGAGCTCCTTGCTCTAGGGCACATCTCGGCGGCACGAGCTCTCGTGCACCTAATGGCAGCTGCCAACGCTATGAGCTCGCGCTTCTAGCCTCGCTCCGGTACAACATAAGGTGAAACGGAGTGTAGTCCCACATGAGCCGACAAAGCGTCCTTCCAAGCTGCCTGGCTCGAGAAAGGAAAATGAAGCGTCTCTTCGGTTGCCGCACACAACCAGTACCACATGAGCCGACAGAGCGTCCTTCCAAGCTGCTTGGCTTGAAAAAGAAAAAGGAAGCGTCCCTTCGGTTACCGCACACAACCAGTATCACATGAGCCGACAGAGCGTCCTTCCAAGCTGCTTGGCTTGAGAAAGAAAAAAAAATTGCACCATCTTCCCGAGGGGAACCATGGGGTGATGCGGAGCGTCGTGTTGGTTCCGAGGAAAGAGTCAGTTGCGTGCTGACGTCGAGAGATGGCGCCACCGACTGCCCTAGCGTTACCCCCTACGCGAGCCTTCGTCGCGGCTCGCGGCAGAGAAACTTGGAACGCTCAACGAAAAAAGAGTCATAGTACAGGCTAGCTGGTGGAAGTCAACCATTTCGTCGTTTACCCTGAGACTGGGGGGTTTTATAGAAGAGCAAACCCCCCAGTCTCAGGGTAAACAACGAAATGGTTGGAACGCTCGCCGCTCGCCGGTTATTTTTTTTCACTCTTGAAGGAGAGGAGACTAGAGGAGGAGAGTTGCGCGTGCGCGCGCGGTGTGAGGAGAAGCGAACGCACGCGCAGTGCACGCAGCTGGTAGAGAGAGAGAGCGGAGAGAGTAACGCGCAGCTGTTGGAGAGAGGGAAGGAGGAGAGTGCGCGTGCGTAGTTCGAGTGCCGACTACAACGCCGACGCCGCGGGACATAGACCCGAGCAAGAGATGCTCCGCATCTAAAAGGAAGCGTCTCTTCGATTGCCGCACACAACCAGTACCACATGAGCCGACAGAGCGTCCTTCCAAGCTGCTTGGCTTGAAAAAGAAAAAGGAAGCGTCTCTTCGGTTACCGCACACAACCAGTACCACATGAGCCGACAGAGCGTCCTTCCAAGCTGCTTGGCTTGAGAAAGAAAAAGGAAGCGTCTCTTCGGTTTGCCGCACAAAACAAGCACCACATGAGCCAGCACACACAGGGTTCATCAGAGTTCCTCTACACCACTCATTTCGCTGGCACTACTGTCACTGCAGGTGCTGGAGTCGGAACCTAAAGGAATTATAAAGTCATCTAGTCTAGTGTCGATTGCACCATCCCGCTCCCACGCCTCTTTCTCAAGGCGCTCCACATGAGCACAGTCCCGCATCCAGTTTTCTGGAGTCACGAGATTGATGGCTTCGCTCAGCAGTTCTTCGACTCCAGCGAGAGTGAATGAAGTGTTGTTGGCGGCAACAGTACCCCTTGACCTGGCTCCATTTAATTTCAATAGGATTGAGCGCACAGTGGTAAGGAGGAAGTCGAACAATGTCATGACCAGCAGCCTTGGCCAGATATTCAATACGGTATCCAAAAAACTTGTGCTTGTTCTGGTTAACCAGCTGGAGGAGCTCGGGCTTCAACTGGTCACCAGATCACGGGATGTTTTTTTCGGTCAACCATGACTGAATTTCGGCCTTGCGCGTGGACGTTGAGGGCAACTTTTCGAGCTGGACGCTATGGTAGGAAGCATTGTCCATGACAACAACACTCCGTGGTTCAATGTTCAATAGAAGTTGTTCCGTGAACCACTTCTCAAAGCGTGGGCCATCCATTTCACTCTGGTAGTCAGTCGTAGCACTCTTTGTTGCCCGGAAAACGAGACATCCTCCGTTCACGAAGCCCTTCTCACTTCCGGCATGAAGGGCGATGAGCCGACCACCTTTGCCGCTTGGTGCACGAAGCCCGGTTGTGAGACCCTTGCGAAAGGCGTCCTCACGTGATGACACAGTGGTGTCCTCCCACACCTTCTCCTTGGTGTGGCCAGCATTCACCCAAGTCTCGTCGAGGTAGTATATAGTCCTGCGAAAACGAGGGAAACATTTCAGACAAAGAAGGTGTTGCGCTTTGAGGCGCTCGTTCGCTAGGTACTCGTTGAGGACATTGAGGTCGAGAAAGAATAACAGCACAACCGGCTTGTGTTAAACGGTTTATCCGACCGACCGTTCGCTCGTGCTCGCGATTCCCCCGTCCCCCTCGTCTTCTTCTAGCTCCAGGCGAAATGTCTCATGCCAGTGGTGTTCATTTCGCTCCACGCACACCAGCTCGGAGCACGTGGAGCGAAAGCTCGCGCTGCAGAACCCAGGGATCCTGGGTTCAATCCCCACCCCTGCCCGTTTCGATCTGGATGAGCATCGTACCGGCGTGCGGTCGTGTATCACTACTGCGTGGTGCACGTTAAAGACCCCAGGCTAGCGGTTGTACCGCACTGGCTAAATTGCTTATCTACAGTGGGTAACAATGTCGCCATGTTCTGGCAGACTAAACTCCTGCTGTATAAACAACTAATGACTAATTTGTTTTTGGTAGTTTTCAACATCCTCCCCCCGCTCACAAAGTGAGGAAATTTGGGATAATATTTACAAAGTTTCCAAAGGGTAGAGCAGCTGCACTGGCCGTCGGATTACACAAACAGACGGCAGCTTAACGGCACACGCCCTTACATTTCCATCTCTTCCTGGAAAAACTTCAACGACACGTACCAAGGTCCAAAGATGTCTTGGAGCGATTCGGTCGTGCAACAGTACTACATCACCAACGTTCGGTGCACGGCTGCTGAGAGGTGGTGCAAAGTGCGCCGAACAAAGCTCTAGTAGGTATTCTTTCTTCCAACGTACCCAGAAGTTGTTCATGAGCCTCTGCCTATATTTCCACCGACGTGTTAGGGAATCTCTCGATGACGCGTGGGTTGGCTCCGCCTCTGGAAGAGTTATCAATCGCCTTCCTATGAGTAGGTGAGCGGGAGTCAAGACCGCTGGTTCACTATTATCGGCATGAAGGTAGGTGAGTGGCCGAGAGTTCAGCGCTGCCTCGATGTCAGTTAGTACAGTCGTTAGTTCTTCAAACGACAAGCTCTGCCGTCCAAGAATTTTCCGGAGGCACGTTTTCACCGACCTCACCATCCTTTCCCACCAGCCTCCCCACCAGGCTGCCCGTTCTACGATGAACTTCAATGTGATTCGGTGAACACTGCAGAAGTCTTGAGATTCCGCACTGCGAATAGCCTCCCACAAGGCCGGCAGGTCCTTCGCTGCTCTCTTGAATGTTAGCGCGTCGTCGCTATAAATGGTGCTTGGGAGACCTCTTCGTGACACGAAGCGTCGCAGGGCCAAGAGAAATGGCGCCGTGGCCGCGGTGGATACCAGCTCGTGGTGTAGTGCCCGAGTGGTCGCGCAAGTGAATAAGGCAACGTAGGCCTTAACGCACTGCCCTGCTGAGTTGACCAACAGTGGCCCCGCGAAGTCGATTCCCACGACTTGAAAGGGTTGACTCTCTTCCACTCTGTCCCGTGGTAGTGGAGCTACAGGGGCCGTGGCCGGTTTTGCTTGGAATCGTCGACAGATGCGACATTCCGCGATGATCTTCTTCACGGCTCGTCGTGAACTTAAGAGCCAAAATCTGTCACGGATTTCTGTCAGAGTGGCCTGCAAGCCTCCATGTAATACTCTGAGGTGAGCATTCATGACAAGCAACTTGGTGAAAGGGTGATCTCCTAACAGAAGAGTAGGATGTCTCGCCTCCTCCGAGGCTGTGGCTTGGTGAAGTCTGCCTCGAATACGCAAGGTTCCGGTGTCGTCAAGAAAGGGCTGCAAATCGGTTAGTCTCGGTCCTTTTGAGATACTTCCGCCTTGAACCAGCTCCTGGATCTCTCTGCCAAAGCATTCTCGTTGAACATTCTTGATCGAGAAATCTTCAGCATCTGTAATATCATCTGCTGTTAGGGGCAGTTCAGGTGACTTGTTCTGTCGACGACAACCTTGAACAAATCGTTTTATCCACGCTGTGACACGCAGTATCTTGGTATAGCTGCTGAAATTTTCCAATGTCAAGAGTGCGGTTTGAGCACTCACAGTGGTCAGCAGTATTTCGACCTGTTGTCGTCTCTCCCCGTCAATTCCGTTGAGGTTCTCATTTTCTGAGGAACTGCCAATTGGCCAGTTTCCTTCTTCTCGGGAAAGCCATTCGGGCCCAGACCACCATAACTGATACGCACTTAGCTCCATTACAGTCTTCCCTCTAGTAAGGGCGTCTGCTGGGTTCGCGCCGCCCGGGCAGTGGTGCCAATTAGAGGGATCGCTTAGTGCTTGTATTTCTGTCACTCGGTTACCGACGAAAGGTTTCCATGCATTTGCTGATCCTTTGATCCAACCGAGGGTTATCATAGAATCTGTCCAGTACCATAGTGTAACTACGACACCAAACAAAACAGTACACAGATATTTAGTCATCCGTGCTCCCAAGAGGGCTCCCATCAGTTCTAGTCGTGGGAGGGTCAGCGTCTTAAGCGGGGCAACTCTGGACTTGGCAAACACCAGAGTGACGCTGACATTTTCTTTTCTGTCCATGGCGCGAAGATAGGCACAGGCACCATAAGCCTGAGGGCTGGCGTCTGTGAAGACGTGAAGCTCCAGCTTGCTCTCACCATCCACATTCTGTAAGTGTCTCGGAGCCATGATGCGTGGCAAGTCCGTTAACTCGGCGCACCACGTTGTCCACTCTTGCCGTAGCGCTTCTGGTAGTTCTTCGTCCCATCCCAGACCATGTTGCCATATACGTTGGAACAAAATCTTTACTCGTATGACATAAGGTGAGAGGAACCCTAGGGGATCGAAAATCCTAGCAGAGGCTTGGAGGACGAAGCGTTTTGTAGACATGTTTGTCGAGAGAATCTCCAAGAGATGGTCACTAGAGAACGTGAAGGAATCTGTGGTTTTGTCCCACACCAGTCCCAGTACCTTTGTGACCTCGTGGGACCTGATTGACGTGATGTGAGGTAAATTGTCGACGTTCCCCTCCCTTTGATCGAACAGGCTCTGCAGTTGGCTGGAATTGGTATTCCATTTGCGTAGTTCCATGCCGGCCTCCCTGAGCAATGTCTGTGCTCCGTCCGCGAGTCTTCGGGCTTCTTCGGTGCTTTCGGCTCCAATCAGTAGGTCGTCCACGTAAAGTGAGTCCAGCAAAAGAGTCGCAATGTCTTTGTTCGAATCACTCATGTTCTCTAAGTGATGACGAATTGTCGCCCCAAGTAGGAATGGACTGGCAGTTGTTCCAAAAGGAACTCGCGTCATGCGCCACTCTTTTATATCGGGTAGCGGCTCGTCTGGTCTGGGTGTCTTCTCAAACCAAAGAAACCGGAGAGCATCTCTGTCACACTCTGCGATTTCTATCTGTAAGAAGGCCTTTTGGATGTCAGCTGTGAGAGCCACCTTTTGCATACGAAATCGGAGCAGCACCGGCAAGAGTTATGTGTTGATGGTAGGTCCCTTCTCAAGATGGTCGTTGAGAGATCCGGTGTTTGGCTCGTGTGATGAAGCGTCGAACACCACTCGAATTCTTGTCGATTCCGAGTTGGCCCGAATCACCGCTCGATGAGGCATATAATAAACGCGTCCGTCATATGGGGACTTTTCGTTTACCTCTTCCGCGTGTCCGTCCTCAAAGTAATTGCGTATCGCTTTGTCATATAGTACGATGGAACCATCGTGCTTAAGACGTCGGATCAGGCTGCGGAGTCTAGACCTGGCAGTGATGTAATTATTTCCAAGTGTTGTTGCCATCTCCTTCCATGGTAGAGCGACTTCGTAGCGGCCATTCTTCCAACTTATTTTCTTTGTGAATTGTTCGAGTACCGTATTATCTTGCTGTTTCATACTGGTCGGTTCATCCATGATTCCAATGGCCTCCAGCTCCCAGAAGTTTCTTAACGCTGCCCCGTCATCTTCGGTGGTCACTGCCACTCCTAACACGCATACCATCAAGGTCGTGGTAGTATTCGACAAGACTCTCACGGTGCCTGTTGGACCCTGAAAGGTCCATCCTAGGCTAGTTGAAATGGCCACCAGTCCGGGGACGGATGATGAGCGGCGTGTTTCGCCAGTTAACAATCGCCACATTTGGTCAGCGCCAATGAGCAGGCTTATGCCTTCCTCTGCTTGGACGGAGGGAAAGATCAACTCGTCAGCGATGGACCCCGTGATTGTCTTAAGAAACGAGTGTTCGACGGGTGTTTCGATGAGATCTTGGCAGATGAATGGGACGACTACGGCTTCTAAAACATACTCCGTCATCGCATACTGGCCTCGAAGTCGTAGTCTGACCAGTGTGAAGTTCTGTTTTATCACGTCCGAGCCACTGTTGGCAAACGTGTTAAGCTTCATGCTTCGTTGACCTATAATTTTCAAGTCAAGTTTCCTTGCCAAGTCCTCTCTGATGAACGTCTTCTGGCTACCACCATCGATAATACCGCGAATATATGCGCAGCTCTCATCACTCACGGCCCAGCTCCTGAAAGTTTGCAGTAGAATGCTCGAAGCTCGGTGAGGCGTCGTATTACTAGTGGTGAGTATATTGGCGGTCTCTTCCGGAACCGGTCTTGTTCTCTGCCAAAAAGGATTGCACATTGACGGGACATGTCGTCCCCTGCATCCAGAACATCTCGCTTGGCTGCGGCAGTCTTTGGACCGATGCCCTCGTTTGGTGCAGCGAAAACATCTCATGTCTTGCGCTAATCTTCCTTTCTTTTCATCAAGTGCGATATCAGCAGTACAGGCGCCGGTACTGTGACTCTGCTGGTTGAAAAAAAAAGCAGTAGTTGTCTGTACCGCTGGTTTGCAACGCGAACGTTGATGGTGGATAAACAGTTTGTTTAGGTTTAGGAGGTATCATCGGCACGCTTGCTGGTCTTTTCTCGAACGGTGCATTGATCGTTCTCTGCTCTCGATTTCCACGCGTAGAAACCGCAAAAGTTTCGCCAGCTCCTCACCTGCATTCGTTGTCGATGCAGCGACGTTGACTGCTCCATCGCCAGACGTGCTAGCTCCCTCCTCTCTGCCGGCGGAAACTGCAAGTGGTGTTTCGTAGCTCTTGTGTCGATGGTAATCCACAACGATGTCCGTTGGAAGACTGGACAGGAGTATGTCCACCATCATTGTGGCGTACGTCGCGCTTGAAACGTCCAAGGAGCGCAAACCGCGAATGTTTGTCTGGACGTGATCGTACACATTACGCAGTCCTTGGACATCACGCACTGACTTTACCATTGGAAGGTTTCGAAGCCTTTCCAGATATTCCCGCTGAATGTTTTGCTTGTCGCCGAAGCATTTAGTAAGTATCTCGATTGCATCTCTGTAGCACGCTGCCGTAGCCTGCAGCCCGGAGACGGCACTGGCGGCAGGCCCGATCAGAAGTGACCGCAGGTACTGGAATTTTTCTCCATCCGAGAGCTTGGTGTTCCGATGTATTGAGGCATCAAACTGCTCCCAGAAGGGTTGCCACTGCGTGAGCTCCCCTTGATAGTGTAGAAGTTGCAGTTTGGGGAGCTTCACTCCCGTAGCCTGGGATGGGTGGCCCCTGTCGCCGTCGGCTCCCGTAGTGGGTGTGGTTGGCGTTGCCTGCAACCGCGCGATCTTGTTGCGCAGTTCGCTGAGGGTCCTAGCCACTTCGTCTTCATATTCTGCGACAGTGATGTAGTCTGTCTCCAGGTCAATATCGCTGATGTGTGGTTCGATCTCCTCGTTGACTTTACGGAGTTCCTCGTTGCTCGTTACCAGTCTGTCTCTCAGGTTCTCGAGAGAAGGGGCATCAACGGCGACGGACTGGAGCATGGTCGTTATCTCGTTTATTATATTGGTATTCTGACTGCGTCGCACTTTACGCTTGGTCTTGAGCCCATTCATTTTCAGGTTGATTCCTCAAGTCCAAGTCCCGGGTTTCGGCACCAAATAATTGTTGCGCTTTGAGGCGCTCGTTCGCTAGGTACTCGTTGAGGACATTGAGGTCGAGAAAGAATAACAGCACAACCGGCTTGTGTTAAAGGGACCATGAAGGCAATTTAATTTTTTTTTTTAAAAGAAGGTGTTTTCGGAAGCGTTGGGGTCCTGGCATGCCACACAATTGTTTCTAGAACTTGGTGACTCTTATTTCTGTACCTGCAAATAAATCTGCGAAACCGAAACAAACATTCAGATTTCTTCCCTTTTTCGCCTCTGGAAAGAGAAGTGACGTCAGGGAGCACTGTCCGCATCGGTAGGATTTAGTGCACACTCAGTGTGGTTCCCATGGTTCGCTATAGTGCACGGCGGTCTGTGAAGAAAACCTGGAAGAAATGGGCGACAACGCCGCGCTCGCAAACGAGTTTGAGCTCCCGTTCAGCGACCTCACGCCGACTGAACGGGAGATGCTGGTAAGGACGCAGAACTCTGGATTGGCGCTTTACGAAGGCGCCCCAGACCTACCACCAGCTCCTCGGTCGCCGCCTCAGAGCGACTCCGGCTGACGTGAAGGTGCTGCTTAAAGTCTTCTGGCCGGAAAAGCAACGAACAAATCCTGACACCGCTGTCCACAGCTTTACGCAAGACGACGGCGCGCAATCAAATGCTGCGCATTGCTGCATCGGTCGGCAGTTTATGCAAACTAACGTCGCCCGATCGACCACACGTCTTTAGCCGACCTTTCGCGCAACCTACTACTGCACATAAACGCGGCATGATTGGTGAGACACCAGTTCGCAAAGCGAACACGAGACGACGCTCGAAACCAGAACCAAAAGTCCGCCGCCCACGGCGCTCGTACCTTTTTCTTTTTTTTCCATGGTTGCTCGATGCTTGTTACGCGCCCGAGGTTGCAGTGCGGGATGCGTTCAGCCAGTGACAAACGGAGGGATCGCTTCAGATTATGCTTTTATACACGGTATGAAACCTATTAATTCCCAACTACAACTTTAAAAGATTATCCAACGTTCAAATGAACATTTTTCATCACATCTCACCACCGAAATCGAAACCAAGAGCGCGTCTATCGTTTGAACCAATCGCCAGACGAGGAGCCCGTTGTCGTCACGCTTCAACGGCGCACTTTAGTTCACCTTTCTGCCGCCGCCTCAGTGGGGTCTCAGGCATCGTTCCCGGCGCTATTATTACCGCGCCTGTTTGCTCGATTGGTGCGGCACCCAAACGTCTGTTCGGTTGGTCAACAGTATCTGAGACGTGCCTGACATCCATTTCAATCGTCAAATAAAACTTCGAAACTGCCTTCATGGTCCCTTTAAACGGTTTATCCGACCGACCGTTCGCTCGCGCTCGCGATTCCCCCGTTCCCCTCGTCTTCTTCTAGCTCCAGGCGAAATGTCTCATGCCAGTGGTGTTCATTGGTAGTTTTCAACAGAAGGCATTTATGGCTTGCATCTAACATCATTCCACCGTGCAGACAGCTATTTATAGATTATGCTGGCTCTGAGGAACAACTACGGCATCGCAAAGTTACAACAATAAAAAAATGCTCGCAGCAGGTACACCACCCACATGACTGACCAAATCCCGTCATTGAGAGCTACCCATATTTCATTAGAACACGTCATGCACTTGTCACTTCCCTTGATGAACCGGTATGGCGCGCAAAATACAAATAAGAAGCACGGACCCAGAACCAGGACAAAAAAAAACTAATATTAAAAATGAGCACGTAACTCTAAACAATTAAATATTTAGCTGCATCGTTATTTCCTCTTCCTGCGTTTTTTTTTTTTACTCTGAATTGTTTTTATATACGACATTTATATTTTAATCGACGGCATTAACATTTATCTATCTGTCTTCCAAAACGGGGCAGTAACTTTACGTACCGTTTCTGCTTTCGCATTTCTCGAATGGTTCGCAGATACTTCCGCCGCCACACGATGATGTCCTCCCTTTCCAGAAGCGCAGAGTTCCGTTTTCGCTTCCGAAACGCAAACCCAATATCCTTCAGAAGCCTGCGTATCGTGCTGATACTCAGCTTCGGCAGGCCCATCTCGAGATCGCTGATCACATCGCTGAGAATCTTCTCCGCAGTTGGCGCCTCGTTGCGAATGAAGTACCGATGTACTTTCCGTCGAAGAGCAGAAAGGGTAAAACTATCGTACCGCTGCACTCTTGTTTTTCCAGTAACTTTGGGCGGTCTTCCAGTCGCCAGACGCAGCCTTTTACGCTTTGGGGACTTCAGAGGACCGCTCAGAGCCTCCGACTTCAACCGTGCGACGGTACGCTCGCTTACGCCGGTAAGCTGGCTAACCAAGCGGAATGCGGAAACAACGGAGAGTCCCGGTTGCATCTGGTCTCACTTGGGCGTACACGTTGCACACCATCTGTTTCGTCTGTTTAGACAACTTCTGGTTCTCAAACTTCGCGAAGATCTTATAGGGCGAATAAAGTGGCGAGCTTCCGGAAGGAAAGGACAACGCAGTCGACGAGGACGTAATGTTTTTTCCTGCAGAAAACCCAAAAAACCCGCGGCGCCAGTGGCGAACGCAACCCCACAAAACATGAAAAGCTAAAACTGAATGCTCTCTGTTTGACATTTTCTGACTAATATTTTAGTAGCGTTGTCAACCCAAGGGTAAAAAAACAAAAAAACAAACAAAAAATAGTTTCGAATTGCTTAGGTCACATCCAACAAATTATTGGGGATGAACTCTATCGAGCTGCGCAGTGAAACGGCGTGGTTCGGCTCTGTAGCCTTCATTGCATTGCCACAGAAAGTTGACCCCGAGTATAGCAGGAAAGCTAAGAAGGAAAATGTTGAAATTCCAAAGGGCAGCGCTGCTCCGAAGGAATCTGCTACGTCACGACTACATAACAAGTTCGTCAAAGTTGCTAGATTACCTCCCAAACAGGCTTCGCATGCATCCACCAGGTGCACATTGAAAGATCGTTTATTTAGCTTTAAAATTAGTTTTCTTGTGCCTTTCAACGGAAAACTGGTGTTTGTGAGGTTAGGATGCAACATGCAACACATTCAAGCTAGAAAATGAGCGCTGGAATTTCGTTCCCCTACCCATTTAAATCGTCTTCATTTGGCCTCCCGGATCACTATTATCGAGACCATTTTTCGATTTGGTACAAGGAGGCTGCAGAACATAACTTTCAAAGTACCGCTGAAGCCCCTCCTTCCCGGAGTGGTACGTCACAAATGGAGTTTTCGGAATCTCCGCTCCCGCGCATCTTCAGCGCCGATCAAAGCTATATGCACGCGCACTATTGTTATTTTTCGAAAAGGGTAAAATAACACGCCACGAAGGGTATCACTGAGGGGGAATATACCTGGCGAGCTCGCAATTGCACGCGCTGCCCTTACGAGTGACATGAGATCGGTGGCCGAAAGGTAATTTTATGACGTAACGACTGGTCGGAGATTTTTCTCATTTTGCCGCATTTAGTTACATCTTCGGGGAAAACTATAATGTGATCTTCAGATTCACGGGATAAATGTTTTTTTTTTTAGTATTCACCTCTACTTTTTTCCAGAACTTCTCAGCTTCCCTTTAATGCGCTCTAGAACTTTCCAATTCGCACCTTGGCCCCTAAACAAATAATTTTGAAAGTTTGATAATTAGTCCTAACTAAATAACCATAGAGTTATTACAATAAACGCTAGAGGCTCAGGTGGCGCTAGTGTGCTGTTGCATTTTGAAGCAGACATCAAGCAGTCAGAAATTGACTTCCGGTAATGCATTTCTATGGGAAAAAGCGAGTGCATTTTCTCTCTGCGTTCGATTATAAGAGCAAATATCACAAATAATTTGCACGTACTAGGCACATTGGAACATTTTTCAGTCACGCAGACGAAATAATTGGTCAGTTACAGCATTTTTATTTGAAATTCGTGGCATGAAAAACGGCGTTAAAACCACTTCGTACGTGTATTTATGTGCACTGTCGGACACTGTTAGCGCGAACACGGCGTCGGCGCTTTCCAGCATGGGGGATATACGTGCCAAACGAACGAAGAACACGTGAAAAACCGAGAGAGACGGCAAGAACTACGCAGTAACACTGGATAAGTAACTCCTTGTGCTTGCAGATGATCAAAATAAATTGAAAGTCACGTAATATAGTCCGATTTGCAATAAACAAGTACTGCTTTATTCTTTCTGCTCATGAATATGTGCGAAGATGCTTGTTCTGGGTTCAAGTCAACACCCGCACGCTCCAATTAATCTTTGCAAATAGGGAGAAGCCAGAGAACAGGTGCCCGATAAAAACTGCCCGACATAGGAAATAATAAGAACACACACATTTAGTAGCCCACGTACTCTATTCTTTACGTTTCGAACGTTTTTTTAACCACTCGTAAACATGCACGACAGTGACAGGACGGGCATATTAACAATATATAAGCACCAACGGAATGCTGGCGAACTTTGAACACACTTTACATTCCTTTCGATCGTTATTTTGCTTAGAAACGTCGCTCGTTTCTACATACCTGCCATGGAACAGAGGTTTGGGCCTGAAATAGAGCGAAGTTTAACATCGTTCAGTGGTAAAGAAAAAATGATGGAACTAAAGCAATTACACTTTCACCATATTAATAAAGGTACACACTAGCCGGTACAATTGAAATAACAAAAGTTATTCATGTTATTTTACGGCGAAGAGACCAAATTCACGCGCGTTTTCCCATAGGAATACACAGTTAGACTGGAAAAGTAGACTGCATGCTGTCTGCTTCAATTTGCAACCGGAAGTCCCGTAGACACTAGAGTGCAAGCTGAGCCTCTAGCGTTTATTGTAATAACTCTATGTAAAAAACTAGGCGCACTAAGAAAAAAGTTATGTGTTTTTGTAGGACGCTTGCTAAAAGTATACTGTTCATTTCCCTCCCACAAAAGGCCACTGTTCTTTTTTTTAATTTGGTGAAATTTATTTGGGATAGCCAGTATTTCATAAAAAAAGAAGTCCGGATGTGTTGCATCTGGACTTCTTTTTTCTCAAAGTAATAAGTAATTAAAAACGTGTGTTTTACATGTGAAATATTATTACTTGAAAAACAAGGAAATTGAGACAGTTCTACACAAAAAGAAAATATCACGTATATTCCTCGTGTGTCAATGTTCATTCCAACAAAAATATCTGCGTGTTTTTGTCAGAAATGTATTTTATTTCAGTCTCTTGCTGCTATATCAAATCAAGTTTATTTTCTAAAAACTTTGGCGAAAAAGCCCATGCAAAAAGCTGTTAAATACACCTTGACGCGGTATGGGAACCCTTTACATTGCATTGGCAGCAGCAGCAGATCACAAAACACAACTAAAAAACAAAACAAAAAACATTAGTCATACAATACTAAAAATGTTCAAACGAAGAGCTCTGTCGCTTATTGTGTTTAAATTTGAGTTGTTTGTGATTTAGTTATTTAACAGAAACGGTACATTATAATGCGAGGGCTGAATATTATAATTTTGCGAGACCGAGGGAGGACCCATGTCTCTGTGGGACGCCTGCTAACAACACATTCATGCCTCGTAAGATCTGAAACTGCATGCAAAAATTCTACAAAAATTGAGAGTAAAAAGGCACTGTGTAAAGCAATCGGTACTCGTACATGGATTGTATATGCAGTATTTGAAATCTGGGAAATAATGGTTATGTGTGGTTATAATAGGAAACATCCGCAACATAACGTAAAATTTTCTGTCGGAACAACAGTAGGTTACTAAGGTTTGTTTTTGTCGTAGTGGCCCACACAAGATGACCAAAAAATAAAGTGGGGTTGAAATAATGCATGATAAGTGTTTACCTTAATGTTGCCTCTCCTTCCTTGTTTTCTCCTCCTCCTCGAGGCTGGTGCGACACCAGACGAATCTGTACCCGAAGACGAGCTATAATACCAACTACCCGTGAAAGTATTACAAGTATATAATTTACTATATGATTATCCCACATCATGTGCTCCGAAAAAATTACACCTGAGATTTTATGCTGGTGTACAAGTTCAATCGATGGAGTACCAAGATTGATTGTATTATTTACAGCAACTGGTTCATTTGTTGACCTAAATACAATTTCTTTGGTTTTTGTTGTGTTTACCTTGAGCCCATTAATCCAAGACCACATAAACAACTCCCTTAAAATAGAATTTGCATTACACACTAAGGCATCAGCTTCATCCCCAGAGAGGAACAGGCTGATGTCAACAGCGTAGAAAATGAAGCTTCGTCATCGATGTTTACAATATCATTATTATGAATAGTATTAAATAAAAGGGGTTCCACTATACTTCATTGCGGTACACCAGTGCGAACATTTCGGAAAAAAAGAGCAGTGATTGCGGCAGACCGAGCTTTGATGCACCAGTCCAAGTCATTCGCGCAAAACTGCGGACCTTTACTTTTGTCCTGTAAATTGTCGTTCCTCTTGGGTTTGTGTTAATGACGGATGGTGAAACCACTATTCCAAAATATAAAGCGCTTTCTTAGAAACTTGGAGCTCCCCTGTGTCTCCTAAAGGCTAAAAGTTTTCAACAATGCAATTTGTGGCTTTGTGTTGACAGACTTAGTCAGTGAATGCGATAAGAGATATTTTTTGTTTATTAGTTCAGTTCATAATCATATTTTAAGAACTCTCGGTCTCAGGTATAAATTGTCTCAGCTGTTAGTTTGGTGCTTTAGTTTGGTTTAGCGAGTAAGCATTTCAGCACCCATTTTCAAAATTTATGCGCATGCATGATTGAAATCGCTTCTTACTATTCTTCAATCAGAGCTTCCTCTACGGGTTACATACCTGAAAACGCTGAGCGCGCGCAATTTTAAGGCGGGAAATTTGCCTGTTTTCTTCTGGAGGTGGCGCGAGCTATTACAAGATATTCATCGTCTGGAAAAGCCATCTTCTGCCTCGCAGGGAGCAGAGAGCAACTCGCATGCTAATGAGTCGTTGCAGAGCATTTAATAAGCCTCTTTACTCATACAATAAGACAGAAAATTTTGTTTGATACTGAGAGTGCACCCAGCTAAACTTTAGAAATTCTATACGCTCCTGAAGCCGAGAATTGTAAAGCGCGCCGCTGGCTTTCAAAGGCGTTTAATTGGTGAAGTTGCCACAGGATAGCGCCACTTGCCCAAGTGCACGCTGGGAGGGAGCATGAGTTGGAATAAAATCCTAGATGAGGTTAAAGAGATACTGAAACCACAAAAACATTTCTTTTCATTGTTTTCCAGGCGATTAAATATAGTGCCAATAGACTACCCGATCAATATTTTGCTTCAGCGTCATGTATATTTTCAATAATGTAACAAAACACCACTGCTCGAAAAAGAAACCGAAACTCGAGCGTGGAGGAAGAAGTGGAGAGGAAGAATGGAGAGAGAAGTCCGGAAGTCACGTGACTACGCCCCATCGCGTTGTCTTTTCTTTTTTTTTTTTTTTGCTTCTTTTTTTTCGCTCGTTTTTTTGGTTGTGCAAGGCAGACGAAAAACCCGCACGTAGGGCGTCCCACCAAAAACGCAAAACTCAATCCCTTCGTGCTTGACATTTGCGCGTTTTTCAAGCTCTTACGAATTCGTGCTCGTAAAACAAGCGATGTCTTCAGCCAGGGGAAGGTGCGACCACTCGGCGCCGTCTTCGTACGAATGAGCTCCGTGGTCGGGCGTGTCGTACGGAATAACTCCTAATTATGTTGATTGGTAAACGATTTCTATTTGGAAGCTGGAGAGATTCGCCGCTACCACGAAAGACAGTTCTGAAGTAGTGCTTCCACGCCCGTCGTCCGTCGCCATCGCATAGTCCGCTTCGTTCAGCCGTCTGGCCCGCGACTCCCGCGATACGACGTGATGTTGAGAATTACGCAGAGTATGCATTTATTTATTTATTTATTCATTTATTCAAGTTCCCTTAAAGGCCCTCGTTGAGGGCATTGCATAAGGGGGGTACATAACATGAGAGCATAAAACAGTAACAACGACATATGCGAATACATGGGGTGCTGCAAAACAACGTGGCATCGCCACGAGCAACGGCAAATACACAAATTAGTCTGCGTACATGGGGAGCATAAGGGGATGAAAGCATTGATACATGGCAGCCAGTAAAGCACAAGACAAACAAATAACGGCACAGTGGGGATTAACATATATGAGGACAAAGAGCGTTGCGAAATGCGGTGTGGGATCCGTCTGAGTTAGAATAAGTGAGGGGAGGTCGTTCCAGTCTACAATAGTACGAGGGAAGAAGGAGGAGTTAAAATAGGTGGTGCTTCCGGCTCCCTGCGCAATTTCCTTTTTTTTTTTTTCAATCGACGTATTTGCAGTTTTTTAGTAGCCAGAAAAAAATGTATATTATTTTTGTTTCCATTTATAATACTGAGTGTGGGCCTTCAATGACCCACGACTTTGATTATATTTGGTGGTTGTGTCTAAACTATAGAGAACGGCGCGTGACCACGGAGACAAGAGTGAGCACGACTCAGACCGCCCAGTTCTCGATCGACGGTTTTTGGGTGGAAAGAAAGCAAATTTTCAGCCGCAAATTGTGTTCTGGGTAGTTGGGTTCTCATATGTCACGGACAAATAAAAAGCTCGGCGAGCATAAATAGCCTGTCAGTGTCCCTCTAAAGGCATTAGGCGAAGAACGTCTCGAACTGACGGTTACTGTGAATATTGCCACGCGCGTTCTCGAGTAAGCGCGCCCGTGGCCGAATCGTTGTCGTGGTTGGGTTCCACGCAGAGGGCTGAGGTTCGATGCCAATGAGCGGACACACATTTTTGTTATTTCTGTAAATGTCGCGTCCTGACGAATTCGAGACCCCTGTTTCTTGTTCGATGTCCGAGCCTTCTGCGTCGATTTTTCCAGAAGCACACGTGTGTGCATAAGGGGCTTCGCGTGGCGAGCCGCATGTAAGTCCGCCCCAGCGGTTCGATCCTGCTGCTTTGCCTGCTTTGCCGACATCGAAGCCTGCGACGCTAGCCTTCTACTATTTTGTTTTGGGCAGAAGGTCGCCCCATTAAACGTTTTTCCAGTTATTCGCCGCCTAATCATTTGTCATTCGTGACATTCGCTGAGCCTTATTTTCTAAAATTTCAGCGGTAATTAGCTATTAGTTAATGAACCTGCAGCGATCGGGGTGTCTTCCAGGATTAAGTATTTATTATATATCAATCAATCAATTAAGCGTTAGTTACATTGATAGCAGAAAGCAGCGTTTGTTCCCCATTTGCGAAAAAAACTTTCCTCTAAGACCACTTTCTCAGTTCTTCAACGCTCTTTAAATGTAACTCCTCCGTGGGTTTGCAAGCGACATTAGTCGTAAAAAAAGGTAAAAATAAGGAAATGAACGGAGCGCAAGTAAAGGTTTAAAGGGACCATGAAGGCAGTTTCGAAGTTTTATTCGACGATTGAAATGGATGTCAGGCACGTCTCAGATACTGTTGGCCAAGTTCTAGCCCGAACAGAAGTTTGGGTGCCGCACCAATCGAGCAAACAGGCGCGGTAATAATAGCGCCGGGAACGATGCCTGAGACCCCACCGAGGCGGCGGCAGAAAGGTGAACTAAAGTGCGCCGTTGAAGCGTGACGACAACGGGCTCCTCGTCTGGCGATTGGTTCAAACGATAGACGCGCTCTTGGTTTCGATTTCGGTGGTGAAATGTGATGAAAAAAGTTCATTTGAACGTTGGATAATCTTTTAAAGTTGTAGTTGGGAATTAATAGGTTTCATACCGTGTATAAAAGCATAATCTGAAGCGATCCCTCCGTTTGTCACTGGTTGAACGCATCCCGCACTGCTACCTCGGGCGCGTAACAAGCATCGAGCAACCATGGAAAAAAAAAAGAAAAAGGTACGAGCGCCGGGGGCGGCGGACTTTTGGTTCTGGTTTCGTGTGTCGTCTCGTGTTCGCTTTGCGAGCTGGTGTCTCACCAATCATGCCGCGTTTATGTGCAGTAGTAGGTTGCGCGAAAGGTCGGCTAAAGACGTGTGGTCGATCGGGCGACGTTAGTTTGCATAAACTGCCGACCGATGCAGCAATGCGCAGCATTTGGTCGCGCGCCGTCGTCTTGCGTAGAGCTGTGGACAGCGGTGTCAGGATTTGTTCGTTGCATTTCCGATCAGAAGACTTTGAGCAGCACCTTCACGTCAGCCGGAGTCGCTCTGAGGCGGCGACCGAGGAGCTGGTGGTAGGTCTGGGGCGCCTTCGTAAAGCGCCAATCCAGAGTTCTGCGTCCTTACCAGCATCTCCCGTTCAGTCGGCGTGAGGTCGCTGAACGGGAGCTCAAACTCGTTTGCGAGCGCGGCGTTGTCGCCCATTTCTTCCAGGTTTTCTTCACAGACCGCCGTGCACTATAGCGAACCACGGGAACCACACTGAGTGTGCACTAAATCCTACCGATGCCGACAGTGCTCCCTGACGTCACTTCTCTTTCCAGAGGCGAAAAAGGGAAGAAAGCTGAATGTTTGTTTCGGTTTCGCAGATTTATTTGCAGGTACAGAAATAAGAGTCACAAAGTTCTAGAAAAAATTGTGTGGCATGCCAGGACCCCAATGCTTCTGAAAATACCTTCTTTAAAAAAAAAATTAAATTGCCTTCATGGTCCCTTTAACAAATAGCGAGTTCGTTTCACGGCACTCATGCCCACTCGCAGCGTGGAGCGGGTTTGTTTCGGCCGGCACTCCACGAGTGGTTGCACTCTCCGAGTTCGTTTCATCGCTGACACCCCACGCGTGCATGCACTCGCTGCACCGAGAAAATGCGCCAAAATGCAATCCCGCCATGCCTCGCTCCGGCCAGGCCGGCGAGGAGCGGGAGCAGACGACGAAAGTTCGTCTGCTACGATGTATCGCGGAACCGAAAGGAAAAAAAGTAGATCTTCTGATAGAAATCGCGTCCCGCGGGAAACGGAATCAAACGCGAGCTTGAATTGTGAGCGTCTGCTATTTCATGAAGGAAGCAATTCACGAACCGTGCGTTATTTGGAGTTTTTAAGTCGCGCTGTTGCCGTACAAACGCTGAAATATACCAGTGTGTAAAGAAATGCTCAGAACCAACGCATCAGCGGCCCCCGAGACTTTTATCACCATCCATGTGCGGGTGAAAAATTGAACATCTGTCGACAAAACTCCCCCAGCAGAAACCTTTGACTTACCAATAAGCATCAGAGAAAGCTAAACATTGTGACTTACCCGAGGCTTGGGCAACATCATCATGTTTAACATTTACCTACGTCAGCTAAATTTCCCCGTCGTATTTTGTTCGAGAAAGCTCTCGTTCTCGACGCCCTCACCAAGCCTAATATCTGATCCACCTGTAATGACGATCCAAATCAAAAGTCTCATGAAAGGTTTTGCTGGATATTCCAACAGTCTAGTTTTAAGCTGTACCCTTTCAGTGGTTCACGCATAATACCATCCTCAAACGGATCAAGCTTCTGCTCGGACAGCATCATCAGTTTTCTTCAGTGTAAACGGTTATAAGAATTGAAAGATCGCAACCAGCTGATTTGTAAACAAATGGTTGCTGACATTTACGCCGTCTGTAACTATCTCTACGACAGCCGAGTTGCTTGAAGTCATCGCAACTATAAAGTACAGGTTGCAGCGATCAACGTTCGTAGATAAACGTTGGTAGCGACTGCACTCTCGCATTCCCACCCATCACTCCGAAGAGAAAGGCGCTGGTTTCGGTTTGAGGTCGGTACCCTTTCGACAACATAGATGGCGGCAGCATCAGTCTTCTGCACTTGGTTCATTTGGCGAGTTCGTTTGAGTCCAGTTCTCCGTGCAACACTCTGCGAGTGCGATGCATTCTGGGAGAGAACTCGAACGGTGCCAGTGCGTGTGAAACGAACTCGCTATAGGTGTCTTTAGATGATGCATTTATCATACTCGTATTTTGTGAGTGTATTTTTCTGAAGAGAAATACAATAAACAAAAACAAGTTGGATGACGAAGCTACTACCTGATGATTCCACATACGCTACAATTCGCTGGATCTTTCGAGTGTTCATATCCAAGAAGCTTTCAAGTTTTTGTTTCATGCTGTCCCATTGGTGAGCATACAGCGTCAATCAGTGGGTTTGTTTCTGGTGTTTTGTGTGTATAAATAAATATATATTTTTTCCAGAAATATGCACTTTTAAAAGATGTGTTTGTTTAGGCACATCCTAAAGTGTGATAACTTTCATTGCACTCCGTTCACTGGCTAATGTATACCTTTTTACGACTGAATAGAGCTCGTGAGCAACTAGTACAACCAAAGACAAGTACAACCTGCACAGAAAAACAAAACACCAGCATAACCGACCGATGATCACTTCGAAGAACCACAACTCTCGCCAGAGAACTAATAGGTCTCTACAATCAATAAAGGCTTCCCCAATCTGCCACATACTAAGGATTATCCCTAACGCACTCGGACCCCAACAAGCAGCAGTAAAAGACACCCTAAATTCTGATCACTTGAGACCCAAACGACTTTGGCACGAAACTCGTTATGCAAAAAGCCGACACATGGACAGAAAAAAAAACGCCACAAAACTTAACCCGACAACAAAATAAAAATTCATAGCCAGATTTTTTGGGGTGAACTATTCGTAAGCAGCATTGAAGCCTAACACTTATATAACTTGAAACATAGACATTACGACTGTTCTAATATAAATTACATATATGTGCGTGATCTTCGTTTCCGACCTGAACAACTGCTACATTCAAGTATCTGCATAACTTCTCGAATTTTGTGTTTTGGCCTTCTCTTCTTTCTTATTTTTTAGCAGGTTCTAGGATAAAAAGACCCCGGGAAATATTACTCCGGAATAAACGGCCCCAGATACTAAGACCGCGGAAAAATATGTGCCCTGCAAGAAAGGTCCCAAGTGGCAAGTGTAAAAAACAATGGTTCCAAGGGGTTAGAAAATATGTTCGCTCTACAACCCATGTTGAAATGAGGGATAACCTCGCAAATTTTCCCATCCCAGTCATCGCATTCGGGTTTGAAATTGTGCAATCTTCTTTTCTTTTCTTTTTTTCTTCTCTTTTTGTAATAAAAATAATTGCGGAGATGAACTTCAACGGACTGGCGTGAACATTCTCAGTACATGCGAAAATTTTAGAATCGAATGGTATGGCTGACAGCCTGCAGGAAATCCTCGATTGCTGTTGAAACAGCGGCCTAATCCTCACTGAGTTTTTATTGACACGTCGTTGTATTTTGACGAGCGTTAAAAGGGAACTCCGCCGATTTTTTGGTAGACTTCGATTTGGTTGGAAATTTGCAGACCGCATCAATAACCCTTTCTCTACTGATAACCAAAATTTCTTTAAAAAAATAAGATGTTATTGAAGTTTCAAGTAACGCCGGCCGCGAAGGTTCCAGGAGGCGACTATCTAATAACCAAAATTTCTTTAAAAAAATAAGATGTTATTGAAGTTTCAAGTAACGCCGGCCGCGAAGGTTCCAGGAGGCGACTATCTAATGGCAACAATGAAAAATTCCTACTTTTCTCTACCCTTGTACAGAGCGCGACACTGTTAGCGCGAACAAGCGATCGCCGGTTCTTCTACTTTTCCTCTTTGAAACCAAGGGATGTCATCCAAGTTATTAGTGTTATAGAAAGAGCTAATTTAGTTCTATAATGTAAGCGATAACATTTCGTGCTCGCTAATACTATTGAGAAGTAAGACGCGAAAATGCGCCGATGTCGTGTTCGCGCTAACAGTGTCGCGATGTGTACGTCACGGGTGGGCAGGCGGACGAGCGACTCGGGCAGCCGCGAAGTGGCTTTCCGAGCGCCAGCGATCGAGATTATTTTTTCGCAGCTTCAAGGTTGAAAGTTCCTTTGCAATGGGTAGCAATCTGTGCTCAACGATAGATTGTAGAAACAGCGCCGGGAAAAATCTTGTTTTTTACCCTTGTTTTCGTGGGAGAAAACAAAATGCGTTCAACGGCAACAATGAAGGCCAGCCACGTCAAGGTGGTTTTGCGCGAGCTGTGTGCCGAGAGAACTATACTTCGTCTCACCTTAGTATGGACTATTGTTAGCCGCGCATGCTAGAACCGCGAGCAAATGCTTTGGATGAAGCCTCGGCGGCTGCACGAGCCTTCGTGCAGCGAGTGCTCCAGACAAGGCAGTCAAGGTATAGCCGCTCGCGCTTGCACAGCCTTCGCAATTAGTCCATGCTAAGGTGAGACGAAGTATAGTGTCACGTAAAACATTTTCACCTTTGCTCAGAATACTTTATAGCCGCGTGCTGCGAGTTGAGTATCCTTCAGAACCGTAGTATATTGTGTTGATTTCTCAATCGTGTTTCTTAGTATGACAGGGACCTTAAAAGACCCCGCGAAGAAACTGAGGCACTTAGAGAACCGACACCTTCACGTATGAGGCTTGGGGGAAGTTATTCTCAATTCTTACTATCAGCTTCCGAATTTCTTCGTGTTTTGTTTGTACAGTCCGTAACGCTTGACAGAACAATCGGCTCTTTCATTCCTAGCGCGATACCTACAGTGACGCAATAAGAGATGTGGTGGTTTCACTCACAAGCTGTGGAAGTTCTGCGTGTAAACAAGTTTTGGCAGCCAAAGCTCCGCTCTAATGGGCAAGTACGGGGTTTAAATTGCAACAAAATAGCGTATCTTTAGTTTATCACGGTATGCTATTTAGTGGTTCAACTGCTTCCATCGGAAATTGTATGTTCTCCATATACGATTCTTATAAGAATAAAGCGACTTACTTTAGCTTGAAAGGGGCAGTCATCCAAAATCGGCTGCATGGGGGTCCAATATACCTTTCCGAAAAATCTCATAAGGTCTCTTGTGAACCACTCATTGCACGAGCCAGTGACAAATGCGCCCTGTGCGCGTACAATATTGGCTTTAACATTTATCCCTAATTTCCTCTTACGACGCCTACACACACACACACACACACACACACACACATTGCACCGCGCGGCATAAGTTGGTCGCTCCGATATACGGTCGGGTCGGATCGCACGCTCGGTACGTCGTTAGAGCAGCTCAATTGCCTCTCGCCTACCACTGCAAGCTGAAGAAACAGAGTGAACACGCCGCATAGCCCATACCCTCGGTTCTCACCGTTCTGCTTTCTTCGCGTTCTGAAATCGAAAAATAGCTCAGAAACAAGAGCCGCTCCTTCTACTTATGGCCACACCTTCAGGCGTCGACATCGGACTATCATGGTGAATCGAAAAGACGACGAGAGGCGTTGCGTATTTTCAGAATAATCTATTGTATAATTTTTTTTTGTCTGCTGCGTACGTCACTGCCGCGCCCTAGAGAGCGAATAAAGCAGTGTTAACAGAGTTAGTGAACCAATACATATTGATGGAGTGTTTACTTCAAAAAATAACTGGTGCTTTTCAGTGAGATACTTTTCTCTGGAATTTTTTTTAAATTTTATTTTAGAGTACGTGAAAGAGATGAAGTAAGTCGGCACCTAAAAGCTCCAATCATGCCTTGCGTAAAAGTACTCTGAGCGCCGTGCATCTTTGCACCCGGCAGCCTGATACCCTTACAAAAATGAACAATGAGTTTCAATTGAGCTTCTAATGTGTTTTATAGAGTCAAATAAAACTCAAAAGAAACTCAACGTTAAATGAGTTTTATCATTACAAAACTACTATATTTATTATTTTGATATTACTCATTACACATTCAATTGAGTGTTATCATTACCCACTCAATATCTCTTCTATTGAATTTACTCATTACAAATTCAAGTGAGGTTTATCGTTACCCAATCAATAGGAATTATTTTGAGTTTACTCATTACACATTGAAATGAGTGTTATCACTAAGAACACAATATCCATTATTTTGAGTTTACTCATTACAAATTGCAACGAGTTTTATCGTTACCGACTCAATTTCCATTCTTTTGAGTTTGCTCATAACAAATTCCAACGAATTTTATCGTTACCCAGTCAATATCCTTTCTTTTTGAGTTTATAAATGTACTGATTACTCATGCAAATGAGTATTATCAATAAGAATGCAATATCAGTTCTTTTGAGTTTATCCATAGACACTCAAGTGAGTTCTACCATAAGGCACCCAATAGACATCAGCTGATCCACAGCGGAGGAATTCGATGAAGGCAAAGGTGAAGATAATCATGAATGCAGATTGCCTGCTATTCAGAAGACATTCTCCTCAAATAAAGTCATGTTCAAAATTGCAGTCTAATAACTTCTCATATTTATTACCATTTATTAACCCTTTTATGAAATCAAAACATATTCAATTATTCCCATTCTAAACTAGCACACTGTCTCGGGCGATCACAATGACACAGCGATAGACATAATGACTCATTATACAGCATCTGCTCCCAAACTTCCCTACGCGCGCAATCCACTAAAATATAAAATATATCCTGCCACGACCCCGCCCCCTCCTCCATTCGCATTTCGCTAGACCACAAGTCTTACCGTCTCAGTGCATAAGCAGTAACATATTGAAATTGACTCTGAAATTTAGTTTCTCAGGTAATACAGGTAATTAACAGTTAAAAAAATGTAAAACCATTGAAAAAAAAAAGAAAGAAACAAGCGAGCAGTTGTTTTGCGACACTCCGCTAGATCAGTCACGACACCCCTGGGGTTCGCGCCTCGCAGTTTGGGAAGCACTGCTGTTTAATATTACAAATACAGAATGCTGCTTAAAACATTTTTCAAAACATTTAAAGTAGCAACTGTTGAACTAATACCGCGCAAAAATTTAAACCAACTCTCACACAATCTCACAGCAACATAATCCCAAGTTTCCACTGAATAAAAACCAGTAAGAACAAGACGAAATACACACTAGGCTGATTAATTAACTCTGAGCAGTCATTTTGTTTTAATTCAATACACATGAAGACAAAAGAGGAATAGGAATGCCAATCAGTGGCGTCACGAGGGTCAGCGGCACCCGGGGCGAGCCCGCCGCGACACCTCCCCGACATTACCTCCCCCCCCCTCTCTCGTGTGGCCCGCCGCGACTCCCCCCCCCCCCCCCCCCCCCTCCCTTCTCGTGGCCCGACGCGACACCCCCCTGAGCGCTGTACCCGAGGCGGTCCGCCCCCCCCCCCCCCTTTAATAATAAAAATAATAATAATAAATCTTTATTTTACGTGCCCACAAACAACTTTACAGTCTATGATGTGGTGCACACAAAGAAAATTAAAACACAGCACTGTATCAAACATTAAAATACATGTCACAATGAAAATATAAACAGATAACAGAAACTGAAATACTATACAGAACCCGCCTTACAATAGGTAATTCAAGGATATCCACTTTCGCACATAAAACATAAACTGGTGTGAACAAAAAAAAAAAATGTCAAGATGGGTCTTATTAAATGCTAATTGGATTCTCGATAAAGGAGACACAGATGACACACAAGATGGGTAAAAGGCTTAGCACATTCCTACTGACCTTTGACGGAACATGAAAGTCTATGAAACGCAACAGATCAATTGAATTTATCGGACCATTAGGAATTTTTATCAGTCAAACGAAATAGTTTTGTTGGCCAAACAGGAATGTCTAGGCCAATTGTGCATGTATATTTGAGCAATAGGAACCAATTAGACGTATCTCTGTCAGAACGATGTAAATGCATATTGGACGCAACAATTGAAAATCGGATCAATGGGAACATGTTTCTGTGCTTTTGGAAAGTTGTTTTTGGACGAAGCTGATATATTTGTCAGACATCCAGCTGAGGTAAAAATAGTCCCTGTCAGAAATACACCGGCCCATTTGATGCATGTGTTATGTAGCCTGGGCTGTATGATGCAAATATCTGCTCCACGTCCAAAGAATGTGTCCACACTAGAATTCCAGTATGTATAAAAGTACATTAGTCAAGTTAATTATGCGACAGTGTTACGCGTATTTTTCAATATTTTCGGATGGCGAAAATGGTTTTAGCCCAGGTTACATAACACACCATCGTTGCACATCAATGGGGTTATGAATATTCAAAGAGTTTTGTAGCTCGAAATTATTGCTATGCTCCGTTTCACCTTATGTTGTACCGCAGCGAAGGCTAGAAGCGCGAGCTTATAGCGTTGGCAGCTGCCCTTGATGCACGAGAGCTTGTGCCGCCGACATCTGCCCTAGAGCAAGGAGCCCGCGCATGTAGCCTTTCCTGCGGTACATCGTAAGGTGAAATGGAGTATAGAATCAAACACTCAGATACAGTCACAATTTAGAGGAAAATACCCTATTGCAAGGCTTGCTTTTCTGAAGGAATTTTAGGACCATACTCTAAATAAAACTTAGGAGCATGGTGCGGTAAAATAATTTACTAATAAAATACTGTAAGCTGAGTGTAAATTAAAAGTAATCTTCACAAAAAAAAAAAAAGAAAAAAGAAATCTACTCCCTACTGCATTGCGCCCGAAACAAATAGCGCGTCGGTGCTAGTTGTGATTTACACATTTATTTCCTGTGCTTATAATAATAACTGTATTCACCCTATTTTATTCCTAAGTTTCTAAAGACATATTTACGCGTCGCCCCTCTATCGCGATTTGGTCAGTTTCGGTTTCCGTATTGTAACCAGGGTGTCGAACCGAAATGTTTTTCGTTCCGGTTTTCGTTCCGGTTCAGGGAAAACGGTTCAGCTCCGGTTCAACTCCGGAGTGAAAAAATAAAGGTTCAAACCGGTTCGAACCGGTTCGTACTCATATACTACAAAAACAATTGACGACAGCAAAAGATGAACTATGCATATTTTATAAATGTGTTACATATAGAAGCAAAGGCTCCCATTACTGTGTAGAAAGAACGAGCTAGTGCTGGGGAACCTCGGGACGTGGGTGAAAGCGCAGTTCAATGTCAGGCAGCTGACCGAAGACGCAGGACGTCGTCATGCATATCCGGGGAAACACTGCACCTCTGAGACGATAGAATGAACTTCAGAGCAGAAAAGGCTCGCTGCACGCTGGCCTGGGTCGCAGGCACTCCCAGTGCTACTTGCGCCAATGGGTAGGGTTCTTAATGGCGTTCCCTTTTCTCCTCCCTACACTGTAACACGTTAGCGGCCCTTGAAAGCCGCGGATTCTTGTCTAAGAATGCTCAGAAGAGCTGTGACCCTGGATGTTTGTGTTTCTGAGGAGAGAACATTTCGGTCTTTGCAGTCTCTGCTACCAGAGATCGAAGCTGCTTTGCTGTTTTCGGTAGCTGTAACGGTTGATTGAATCCCCCCTCTCCTTCCCGGTGCTAGACTTTAATTTCGTAGATATATTAAGACCGCTAAGTTATTTTGAAAGCAGATTAGATGCGCCACGGTATGGCAACTAGTGCAGGTTCTAAAATATCCATCGGCCTTTGTATCGCTCTCTTATTCGATCATTTGTACAATGAAATCAAGGCGTTTAAAGTAAATTGCACACAGCTCTACAAAATTGAAGACAAGGATAACCAAACAAAAATGAAACTTAACGCCAAAAAAAAAAAAAAAGAACAAAGAGAGGTGAAAAACCAATTAGCCCAACTCAATGCTTTGCCATCTAACAGGCTCATGCATTGGTCGCTTTTGCTGACGTGCGAATTGGATATTTTCTTTGATAAGCCATTTCCGGTCCCCAAGAAAAGGTTAAGACGAATGTGGACATTTGTTAAAAAATACATAAGACCAGAAATCCCGGAGAATTAATAGTTACTGTGCTCATTTCGTTTCAGTTCTTGAAACGAACTTTATAAATTATGAAGAAGACCGTTATGTGAAAACCTGATAATGGAACATTACAGAGCTTTCCGCTACCAATATTTAGCGCTTTTTGACTTCCCACATGAACGAAACACCACAAAAAGAATTGATCAGTTTTGCCCTGGATCGAAAAAATAATTAATTTCGATCCAGTTCAACTCCGGTTAGCGCGAAAATAATTTGTTTTCTTTAATTTTTTGGTTTACTTCTCAGGTTACTATGTTTTTCACCACGCACTTTTCACGCAACCTTACTTTGCGTATGAACCGAAAACCGCATGGAAAACATATCGGTCCGCTCCGGAGCGAGAAAATTATTTCGTTCCGGGTCAACTCCGGTTCGCGCGAAAATAACGGTTTTTTCCGGTTTTCGGTTCACGGTTCGGGTTCGGTTCAATACCCTGGCTGAGACCAAGAACTCGGATGTCGTCACGCGCCAGCGACCGAGACCCATGAAGAAGCGGGAGCGCCGGATCAGCGTCGTACGATCTGGCAGCGACGCTCCCTGCAAAAAGCGTCCAGGGAAGCGCGACGAGCGCCACTTCAAGAAGAAGAAGCTGTCCTCGTTGCTGGGAGGGGGAAAACTCCAGGATCCACATCCCATCGAGCCACGGACCGACAGCTCAAGTGCGAGCAAGGAGCCTGGAGGAGGCAACAACGAGCCTGGAACGACGCAACGAGGTTCCAACGGAGGCAGGACTCATCGCCCGTGGTTCAGCCAGGCATCCCGTCGGACGGGGAAACCAAGGGAGATCTCCGGGACTGCAGCCTCGCGCCTGCACGCAAGTCCAAGGAGAAGAACTTGAACAGTTCGAGTGAGGCCAAGGACAAACTGGGCGTGGGTTAGGTGCAAAGGAGCACTTTGAGATAAAAGGAAGGGCTAAACGTGGTTTTTAGTGTTATTGAGTCGACTAGGTTATTCGGCAAGTTATTAGTTTTTCTTTTTTTCGGGAGTCCGAGTTTTGCGTTTCGTTCGGCCTTTAGCTCGTTGTGGTGGCGGTAAAAGTTCCTTTAAAGCGGTTTTCTCCTCAGTAGAGTTTGTATTATGGAGGACGTGCTCAAATTTAATAGGGATATGCCCTATGGGAGTTACGTTACGGTTTGTAATGTGGTTTTGTTTTCACGGGAGTCCGTTTTATTTTAGGTTCAGCGTTAGAGGGCTTTTATTAGTCTGCAAAAGTTTCTTTCGCTAGAGCAACCTGTCGGAAGAAATAAGTTTCTTTGTGCGTGCGTTTCTTCTTTGACAGAATGGTACGGAACTTTCGCAAGGCATTTTGTTGTTGTTTGTTTTGGTCTGGCGGATTGGAGAGATTGGGGGCTGGGCGCTTGCCTGTGCAGAGTGTGGTTCGGTGTTGTGGGTTTTGTTACTACCACTTCCCAGTGTGGACTCCAGCCTGGACCTCAGTTGCCAGACCAGCCGTGAGACCGCGTCTTTCAGGGGACCAGTGTGGACTGCTCCCACCTCAAGACACTCTTCCTGGCAGCGGAGGAGCTGTTGTGAAAGGCTTCGACACACCCGTACTACGATTACGAGAGCGGCGCGTGCCCCTGGCTCACGTCGACCAAAGCACGCGCTCGCACCGACCGGCGGCTCGTGCGGGAGCTTTGGAGAACGGGGCTCTCGAGGCAACCTTTGTACAAGCTGGGTGTCCGTGTCTGCGTGTGCGTGTGGGTGACTCTTCAGCGAGCGAGCCACCACGCCGAGAGACCTGCCACGAACTTCTTCCGCATTGGCTGCCGAGGACCACGTAGGCCCCTGCGATTGGACAAGCCAGTGGACGGCGAGATGGCGAGACGGATATAAAGGAAGGACACCCGTGAAGTGGCTGTTGTACGAACACTGAAACGATGTTGTAATTAATGTAAATATAGAGTGTTCTGTTTTGCTGAGCTCGTCGCCTCCCGGCTCCTCTGTTCTGTCTCCTACCCGGCACAAGGTAGCGTCGTAGCGCTGGGAGCCTTCGTCGGAACCCTCAATCACGACACTACTCGCAGATGAATTTTCAAAAGCAATTCCCCTACCCGCGACACACATTAAGGAACCAAGTAATGAACCCTCCCCTGTTTGCGTGCCCACCGAACTAGACAGTGATTTTACCATAGCGGAGCTGACATACGCCCTTAGAATGTGCACGGAGCGTATAGCGCTCCCGGACCTGATGGCGTAACATATCAGGCGCTACGTAACTTAGATGAGGACCACCTTCCTGCCTTGCTAGACGAGTTGAATGAGGTATATGGCGCACTGCAGAGCTCCCGGCCGCCTGGAAGGTTTCCCATGTAATCCCCATCCACAAGCCAGGCAAACCTCATACGGCCCTTTCATCATACAGGCGAGTTGCCTCGGAAAGCTTCTTGAACGCCTCGTTCTTTGTCGCATCACTTGGCAACTTGACGCTAAAAAGAAACTTCCTGACCCACTGTGTGGCTTCAGGAAATATCGCTCCACAGCAGAGTAACGCCATTCGAAGAAGCTCGAGCTAAGGAAAAAGCAGTATATTGCATTTTCTTGGATATATAGAAGGCTTTTGACGCTTTGCCCCATGCCACCATTCTCCATCAACTTACTCTCTTCGGCATCACAGGAAGGGCTCACGCCTAAATTCGTGCATTTCTCGAGGGCAGGACTCTGGTTGTGAGTGTTCAGGGAGTCACAAGTACCCCAAGAAACTGACACAAGGAGTACCGCAGGGAAGCGTCATAAGCCCGTTTCTTTTTAATCTAGCAATGCATCTTTTCCCGCGGCGCTTCCTTCGATGACCTATACCCACTCACCCCGCGGAGAAATATCGCCATTTATGCGGATGATGTCGCAATACGGACAGTTGGACTCAGATACCAGGCGCATATGACAGGCCAGATTCTTCAGTTTGCGCTTGATAGAGCTGAAGCAAAAATTACTCGTCTCGTCGTTTTTGAGGGAAATTACCTCAAAAAAGTAAATGTACCGATTTTAATAGAATGCAGGCGCAGCCAATAAAATACGTGCTTGACATTATCTCACCTTGTCTTACACATATCTTTAATTTGTCGCTCTCAACTGGTGTTTTTCCTAAAGGTATGCAGATAGCTAAGGTATCTGTCTTATACAAGTCCGGAGACAAAAATATATATGTCCAACTACAGACCTATCTCAATATTGCCTGTTTTTTCCAAGGGTTTGGAGAAAGTTATTCATGTTAGGCTTAATAATTTTTGTGAAAGAAATATGCTACTTGCAGATTCTTAGTGTGGTTTTCGGAAAGGTCGCGAACTGGCTCTTTTACAGCAAAAAGAAATTATCTTAAACAATTTTGAAAACAAGTGTCTAACTTTAGGAATATTTATAGATTTTTCTAAAGCCTTTGACCGGCTGAGTCATAAAGTTCTGTTTGAAAAACTATATTCTTATGGAATTCGAGGCCCTGGCTCTTATAGAAAGCTACTTGAGTTTCCGGCATCAAACTGTTGAAATAAACGGATATTCTTCAATGCTGAAAGCAGTTCGGACAGGAGTACCTCAAGGTAGTGTCTTGGGGCCATTGCTGTTTAACCTATTTATAAATTATATAGTTGCTATCACAAGTAAGGCCTCATTTGTCATTTATGCAGATGATACCAGTATATGTTTTTCAGGAAACGACGTTGATAGTTTAATTACCGATGCAAATATATGCCTTGAAAGACTTAGTTGGTGGACTGTTTCTAATTCTCTAAAAATTAATGAAAGTAAAACAAATGCAATTATCTTCAAACCGAAAGGTACAGTGTGTAAGGCCACGACAAAATTAATGATGAATTCCTCGGAGGTTAAGTTTGTAACTACTGTTAAAACATTAGGCGTAATTTTTCACGAACATATGTTATGGGACTCGCATGTTCAAAATCTTACTCTCAAACTTTCGAGCATCATAGGTATTCTATATAAGCATCGCTATATATTACCAGCTCGTGTAAAACTTTTAATTTACAATGCATTATTCAATCCTCGTATATCATATTGTCATCTAGTTTGGGGAACTACGACAAGTACTAACGTTAATAAATTGTTTTTGCTGTAGAAAAAAGCAATTCGCATCGTAACTAATGAGTAGTATTGCGCACATACTGAACGTCTTTTCTGTAAACATAAAGTAATGAAAATCAAAGAATATTTTAAATATAAGCTAGCAACTATGTATATGGCATCACTTAAATTTCCTAATCATCCATTACAGCAAATTTCCAAATTAACTAACAAAAATATTGCATACGATATGCGCAGCGCCGGAACCTTGAGAGTACCACGTCCAAGAACTAATTACGGGCTTCAGATGATTCAGCACACACTTCCAACAGTATTGAATTTTTTCAAAGAACAAGGTGTCTGCATTGAAATTTTAAATAAGAATAGATTGCGTGAAATATTATCCTCCTCATAACATACTTCTCGGTGTGGTGCATAAATGTTTTTTTTTTTGTTGTTGTTTTTGTTTCAAATGATGTAATTATATCCCGCTGACCAATCTGCCTGTAGGGGGCAGGGGCTTCGTCAAGCTGCAATTCTGCAGCCTTTTCTCCTCCCTCCATCGCCCATTTTCTGTTATGGGAGTAAATAAAATGAATTGAATTGAATTAAATTGAATTGACTAACATTATCGCCCTCCAAGACGGCTTTACTTTACAGCAACTCCAGCAGGCGGCAAACTGTCAAAATAATGCTTGACGACGTGGAGATTCTAAGAAACAGGTCCCACCTCTATCTCGGCCTTCTTATTGACGATGTCGTGACATGGAGGCCGGCGGTGAAAAGAATACTGGGGCAATGCCGTCAACTACTGGGCGCACTCCACACTTTTCGGGCACACAGCCAGCAGGGTATTCCACCAGATGGCTTACTAACGCTTTACAGGGGCGCCTCGTTCAGTCCAAGCTACTGTATGCAATTCCCTTCGTCAACTTTCGAAAACCTCAAATTGACGCTCTAGAACGTTTTCACCGTGTTGCGCTACGACTATGCCTGGGACTTCGCCCTTACGCAAGAAACGTTCCGACGCTAACAGAAGCCCAAGAGCAGCCAATCAGTCTTCGAGCAGAAAAAGCAGTGATGCACTCCTTAACGCAAATGCACACCGTCCCGTCGGCGGAGTACATACAGTCCCACCTGCTCACACGATCATCATCAAAACTCGTGAATTAGCAGCGCAGTTTTAACGTGACGTCGGAAGCCCAGGAAGGCTCTATCCTCCCCGCCCTCCGCATAGCACACACCCACCACTGAACGTGCATAAGTCATTGCCAGACCTACCTAAGAAAAGAGGTCTCCTTTTAACAGTTGCTCGTTCTGCCGTTGCCATGGCCCTCGAAGATAAGTACGTTGGACACCTCGCCATCTACACTGATGGCTCAGTCGACATGAAGAGAGGAACTTCAACTGCAGCCTACACAATTCCCGCCCTGTCTACAGAAAAAGCTCTTCTTTTGAACATCGAGACGTCATCTACAACAGCTGAGACGGTTGCAGTTCTTCTGGCTCTCAAGGCCCTTCAGGAACGTCCTGCGGCCGGAAAAGCTGTGATCCTGACGGATTCTCGCGGAGAGCTGAATCACATTGCTGACACCGAGAACGTTCCCCTGATAGCTCAGGAGACTGCGCACTTAGCAGCAGAGCTGGAGGACAATGGTTGGAAGCTCGCATTCCAGTGGATTCCATCCCACTGTGAAGTTCATGGAAATTTGGAGCGAGCAGATATCCTGGCATCAAGGGCACATGACCTCTTATCAGCCACACACGACTTACGACGATTTCACGAAGCACGCCTTCTCATAGCGCGTGATCTCCGAAGGCGACACCCAGACCCCGAAACAGTCCAGGGGAGGAGCCCAATACCATGCAGTCCCAGACGCCAAGCTGACACGGAGAGACTCAACGCTTTTGCATGGACTTCGAACTAACAGCGCCTTCACGAAGGAGAATTTGCACCGCTTTGGAAGGTCATATCAAGGAATTCATAGCCATAACTGCGACGTATGCGGAGAAATAGAAGATCTCGACCACATCTTCTGGCACTGCTCAGAATACAACTCTGCTCGGCAAACACTAATGGCATCTGTTCAAAGGACTGGTGCACACGTGACTACAACCAAGGAATTATTATTTCCTACAGGTACCAGGCGAAGGTGGTTTTCCGGGCACTACTAGATTTTGCCCATGAAACCAACCTCTCAAACCGCCTCTAACATTCACATTCCTCCGATGAAGCGGAAAACGAGTGAACCTTCTTGAACTGCAACTACTTATGGTGCGAGAGTGTTTTGAAGTCTAAATGACAATTGTGGTAGCCGTGAAACGGGAACTTAATCGCGCCGCCGCTTCGCGGCGACGCGACAGACCTGTGTGAGTCATGAATCTGAAAGAGACACAACTATACCAGCTAGATTGCGCGCGTCGCCGTTTCGGGGCATGTGACTTAATCACAAGTTCTCATGGGCTATGGTCTGTCAACGCTCTACATTTCCTCTCCAACTTTCCCCTCACATACATACGCTGACTGATTGGCATCCTTCCGCATATTTGCGGCCAACTACTTTTAACAAACCCCTCTCACATCTTTCTTTCCCCCTTCCCCGTTGCCTACGCGAGTGTTTCTCCTTTCTGGAGGATAACAATCTGCATAGGCATTAAATTCCTTTTCCCGTTTTATACAACACATCCCCCCCCCCCCCACCCCCCAACTTGCCAATCACCAACGCAAGTTCTTTTTTTTTTATGTGCTATAGGCGGCGGTATGGTCTTATAAAATATCTGCCGCTCTGTGTGCGTGTGCGCACACATACTTAACTTGTAATGAACGAAATGACATGTAAAAATAAAGTTCAGCGCTCCGATTCGGTCGAAGAGCGCCGCTTTTAGCTTTTCGTGCTCGATGATTCTTTGAATGAAAACAAAATAAATGCACATGAAGCATCCAATAATATCCAAACGGCAAAAAAAAAAAAAAAATCTATCTTAGGATTACGTTTGCGGGAAAGCTGTGATATAAATCATCATAGTAAAACCAGGGATATCAATCACGATAATCAAGTCATGATTTAAATCATAATTTAAAGTTACCCTATATTTCAAACCGTTTGTGAGGATTTTTCTTTTCGTCATAGATTTCTTCTTTAGACACTTAGATGTTATCTAGATATCTCCCAAGGCGCCTATATGAGCCTGCAAATATTCACTTGCCTGCAAAAAAAAAAAAAAAAAGAAAAGTGTCGGGGGGTTTAGTTTTACAGCCAAACATTCCAACAAAACAGCTGACTTACTCTTTCATAAACTTGGCCACGTGTAGTCCCGCTCGAGGCATTATTCGAAATGAGCCATTATCGTATAGAAGTTCATTGTGCCCGCGATAAGTTCATAGTGCGAGCAGAGGAAGGCCGGGCCGCGGGCGATATTTAACGGACACGTGGCGGCACCCGTTGAATTATTCATACGATCCCTACATTGCACACGTCACTTTGGCGCCTTTGTCTACGAGAAAATGGGACGGTCCTAAAGAAAACCTCGCCCATAGAAAAAAAAAATCGACTGCGCGCGTGATTGTCAACCGTAAATTAAGCGTCGAGGTTAGGAGGCACCCAGCCCGCTTATATAGGCATAGCTCTTAAGCTTCGGCAGCGCTTCTGGCGGGCAAAATCGAATATTTTTCGATCGCGATTCAGTTGCTGCGCCTTTACGCTTTCTCACGCTGCTCGCGGACGCTAGCCTGGAGGAATTGCATTGGTGGATATAAATTTGCGAAAGAAATTAACAAGAACAATCCACTAACAATGATGTCATGCACAAGCCTCGTTTTCTAGGTGCTGTTGGCTCAGGGGACACACTACTAAATCGATATTGGAGATACCTATATATATATTTTTTCTTCTTCGCTTTACGGGGTAGTCGGTAGTTCAGACGCGTTTTGAGGAGTGTCGCTCCCGGTATTCGTGGTGGTACGCAAAGAAACAAACCAAACAACGACTTTAGGATGCGCCTAACTTCTGAAAGAACGTCCGTTGCAAGTTAGGATGCCACAAAGCCGTGGAGCTGTCTGCTTTCTGGCACTCATCTGCTGTGTTTCCGCAGGTAGGTTGCATCAAAACGACACGGGTGAAAGTTCGTCATGTTCGTATTATACGGGTAGACATTTAGGGGGAGGAGGACATGAAAGCGCGCGGGGACGTCGGAGCACCGAGCTTTGGAATGATGAGTTGGAAGGCACAAAGCTAGATGCCTTTGTCTCTCATCCGCTGTTCGAACGTGTTCGAAAGCCAAACGCCAGACGCCGGCGTTCAAAAGCGTACGAAGATTGGGTACAGACAAAGGTCCCTGCGTGATCTCGTCTCCTCCTCTCCCACAGTTTCTACACGTATTGATGAAGGGGGCCCGTTCACACACTTGCAAGTTGCAACCGAGTACGACGGAGTGAGACAATACCGGTTTTTAAACCTCTTGCGACGGCGTATGACCAGATGCGCTGCTGCGGAGCAGGTCCTAAGTCGCCACAAGAGGCTTCAAAACCGGTCTCGTCTCAGCCGGTCCTACTCGGTTGCAAGTGTGTGAACGAGCCGTGAGGGTGTTGTGACGAAGCAGATTTCTCATAGCCGACAAGTATGGGGTGCAACCGCACACCGTGTTCGAGGAGCATCCACTTGGTTCGACGAGCGAATTTCGATGGTGGTTCGGCTAGGCCTGCGAGTTTTCATACGGTGCGCAACTTGTAGATGCAAGATTTCTACAAATTGTTAAACGAAAAAAAAAAGATATTTTATCCTCTGTTTATTTTTCAATATATATTAAAATATTGAAAATGCTGTGAGCACTGCAGGGCGGAGAACAACAATCATAATGATTTAAATCGCGATCTAAATCATGATTTACATTGTGATTTAAATTACACCAATATTACTACGAGGATATAAATTTAAAAACAATGTTCGCGAAAAATAATTTTGATAATCTTTTTATAATTACCGTTCGCATATCATATATGTTGCTTTCTATCATATATGCCAATTTGTTTTCATTTAAATCAAAAGGATAATTAAGCAGGACAGATAAGATTAACACAAGCAAAAAAGTGCTCTTGTGAACAAATCGGAGCGTTAAAGTTTCTTTAGCGTTCTTCACTATCTAAAAATTTAAGCTGCTTTTGAGTATGGCAGGGTTTGCACCAATAGGACATTATTAATTAAACTGTTAAAATTGCAGTAGGGTAATGTGTTCCTTCTGCGTTGTTTTCAGCAATCGGGCGGATTGACCAATCAATCTGTCATGTTTAAAATAAATACATCTACTGATAAAAATTCGATATTTTCATACTACAGTGATTTAAATCAAACCAATCTGATTTAAATCAAATAAATCTGATTTACTTAAATATAAACAAAAAAAATGATTTTGTTTTTCTACCCTGGTTGCGAGTCAATAAATTGAGAAGTTGAGACCGCCAGACGCGCTTCTGCCTGTTGTAGCATATCTGCCTCCGGCGGGTTAAGGATTTAATTATTTTAGTAACTACTATTTGGAAGATCAAAACTCGTCCACCAGTCTTAATTTAGAAATTTGTATTTTTTTACAGTTGAACTTACTTTCTGTGGCTTATATTGGTGCGCTTATTCATAGATATTACTTTTTATTTTAATAAAGCATAAATAAAAAATATAACAAAATTAAATGCCGATTGGAAAATATGAAAAATTAACAGATGTAAATAACAATAAGATGCCAAATTTGCGATAAAAATAGTTCAAAAACAATCTCCGAATATAACCAAAAATATACTCTGGGAATGCGGTATTCACTTATGTTGAATTCACGATAAAGATAGTTCGAAAAACACCCTCCAAATATGCCAAAAGTGAACTCTAGAAAAGCGCGGTAAATCCTGTCTATACAAATGTTAAATTATAAAAAAAGATAGTCCGAAAAACATCCTGCGAATATCGCCAAAACTAAACTTGGGAAAAGCAGTATTCTATTTATACAAATGTTGAATTCACGATAGAAATAATCCAAAAGACACTCGCCGAATATCACCAAAAATAAACTCGGCAAAAATGTTATTGCCGAGTTTACTTTTGATATTGTTCGTAAGGTAATTTCACGAATATTTTTATTGAGAGTTAGGAATTTTATCGCTGTTTGCTTCTGTTCAATTTCATTTTGCTAAAAAAAAAAAAAAAAACTATTTTATTTGGTGATCGCAATCATAGCTGACCTGCCTGATCCTGCTCCTTGTCTATTAGCGCCGACAACATGAACCCTCCACAACATTAATTGAGGGAACGACAATAATAATCCCTGGAGAAGGGGAACCAATGGGACAAAGGACAAACACAAATCTCCAAAACACAGCTAGGTGACTGGGGCGCGACCGAAAAAATCCGCCTGGTCCTGGCACTTGGCAGCGGCGACGGATAAGAGCAACGCTTACAACCAGCTGTTTTGCAGGCCATTTTCCTGAGCCAGCGTGTTTCTCCCGCCGGCACAAGCCCACGGAACAATCGAGCGGCAGCGTGACGGAGCATCGAATAGAAACAACAGCCATTGGTCAAGACCGTGTCGCCTGCGCTGCACTATAAAAGAAGACTGCCTTTTTGCCGTTTTCCGAGCCAGCCAGCTTCTCCCGGCACAAGCCCACGGAACCACCGAGCGGCAGCGCGACGGAGCATCGAATAGGAACAACAGCCATTGGTCAAGACCGTCCAGTGTCGCCTGCGCTGCACTACAAAAGAAGACTGCCTTCTCGTATGCTGGCACTTGGCAGCGGCGACGGATAAGAGAAACGCTTACAACCAGCTGTTTTGTAGGTTTGTGTACTTTTATTTTTACCTGCAAACTTCAGTAAGCTCTTACGTCGCGGCTGCCAAACTTGCACTGCGTTAATTTTTTAAACGTTTTTATAAGTGTGTTTTTTACTCCCTGTGCTTCGATTGCTGCTTCGTTTATTTGAATGGCGAAGCATACCATAAAAAATATTGAATGACTTCAAAGATGAATTTCGTCAAGAATTTAAGAATGAACGTGAATCTTTGGAATGAGACATACGGACAGATATCCGTGTAATACGAACAGAGTTGAAAGGTGTGCAAGAGAGTACGACCTTCATAAATACCACGTTTGAAGAAATCAGGGGTAACTTTCAAACTGCCATGAGAGAAAACGCAAACCTGAAAAAGGACTACGTAAATCTTTGCCTAAAGTGTGGTGCAATGGAGGAAGAACTGAAGAAATGCCAGGAACGTTTAACACATTGCGAACAATATTGTGGGAACGGAAACATTGAGATAAAGGGAGTCGAGAAGCGCAATCAGGAAAACCTTTACGATATGCTTGATAAACTGGGGGGTGCGATCGGTGAGCCGATTACGTGTACTGATATCATCGCATGTCATCGCGTACCGACTCGAGACGCCGAGAAGACCAACATCATTGTGCACTTTATGAACCGAAAGAAACGTGACGCGGTGCTCGAAAAAAGCAAAAAAGAAGCTCCTTATTAACTCAGACATAGGCATTCCTTCGCAAGCGCCCATCTTTGTGAATGAACATCTTTGCACAACTCTCAAACGAATCCTTGCATGGAATGGCGGTAACAAAGAAGCGGCAATGCAATTGGAAATTTGTCTGGGTACAAAATGGCAACATCCTCGTTCGTAAAGCTGAACATGCACCTGCCATCACCATCGCTAGCGAAGCTGACCTTGTTAATAGGGAGTTTTCGTAGATCGTTTTCGTTGTCCCGCAACGCCCTCCGCAACCCGCTACGATACCCGGAACTCTACAATCAAGGCTATCGGCGCGCAGGCACCGTAGGAAGTTCTTCGTTGCGGAGGGCTTAGCAGAGGGGGAAACGCGGTCTACAAAAATTCTCTATTAGGGAGTTTTCGTAGACCGCGTTTCCTCCTCCGCTAAGCCCTCCGCAACGAAGGAGTAGCTACTGCGCCTGCGCGCCGATAGCCTCGACTGTAGAGTTCCGGGTATCGTAGCGGGTTGCGGAGGGCGTTGCGGAATGGCGAAAACGGTCTACGAAAACTCCCTAATATTAGTTAGCGTAATCAGTGCCTCTGTGGCATATCATTATTTTGTTCTGTTTTTTTTTTTCCTTGGTGGAGTACATGGAATATGTGTTGCCTAACGAAATCAGTAAGCACCTTACACACCCATCTGTTACAACGGTCTTTCACTCGAATGCACGGTCTATAAAAATTAATTGGATCACATTTTTTCACTTTTCGATGAAGTTCAGACATCCTTTGATACTATTATGCTTACTGAAACATTGTATCAGCAAGACGCTGATATGCTTCATTTAGATGATTACGAACATTACTTTTTACATTGTAGTAATAAGCGTGGTGGTGGTGTGTCAATTTACCTTGAACATCACATTCAAGCGGAGCTACTGGATGGTTATTCGAAACTCACAAGCGACTTCGAGATATTAACCATAAGGAAGAATTTTTTTTTCTGTTGTATATCGCTCGCCAGCGGCAAACTTCGAAAACTTTGTTTCCTTTCCCAAGCAATTCTTAGAATTTGTGTCAGTAAAAAGTATAATATAATTCTGGGGGGTGACTTTGACGCCAATATACTTCTCGCATTCCGTAATGCCGTAATAAGCCCAAAAATTGAACTTTCTTTATTCCGTCCTAGATGGAAACAATGCATATACAATCAATTTATTGAAACATCCAAGGTGCTTTACGATATGCACTTTCTGAAGGTAACAGTTATTGTATCAAAGAAAATTAGAAAACCTTGGGTTACCCCAGTTTATATCAAAACGATGCAAAAAAAGAAAAAACCCGTCTATATAAGGCGTTTTTGAGGTCACTGGATTTAAACAAGCTAATCATCTTTAAGAAATTTCGGAACGAGCTAACCGCTGAATTGCGAAAAGCGAAATCTGTGTACTACGAAGAAATGTTTAATGACGTTGACAAACAGCGACCTGATACTATGTGGAAAAAAGTCAATGAAGCTCTGAACCGCGGGACAATCTCAAAACAAATAGGTGACCTAATTGTAGGTGGCCAAACTGTGTCTGGAGTCTCTTTGGCTAAAGTTTTAACGATTATTTCGTAACTATAACACTTAGACCGTAGCTCTATCGTTTGTTTACGAAATCACTGGCAGTTTGTTTCTAAAACCTACTGATGAAACAGAAATTTTTCATACTTTCATTGGGCTTAAAAATAGTTAGAGCTGTGATATCGATGATTTACAGATAAAATCTATTAAATTTGTCATAGATATCATCTCACCATGCTTAACATATACATTCAATGTGTCTTTAATTTCTGGTAAGTTTCCCCAAAATATGAAACTAGCTAAAATCTCGGTTATTTTCAAAGGAGGGGATAAAACATGTTGAGTAATTATAGACTAATTTCTCTTTCTATTTTCTCCAAGGGGCTAGAAAAAATTATATTTAAACGTATCGAAAAAATTTTCGTAAAACATTCCATACAAACAGAGGTTCAATTTGGCTTTCAAAAAGATAAATGTACTGAATGGCTTTGTTACTACAGAAAGAAATTATACTTGGACATATTGAAAAACGACTGCTCACACTTGCTGTTTTTATCAAGTATAGTAAAGCTTTTGATTGCCTCAATCACACAACGTTACTCTCAAAGCTCTATAAATATGGGGTTCGCGGCATATCATTCGAAATGCTTAAATCATACCTACAGAATTGCCAGCAAAGTGTGACTATTGACGGCCAAAGCTCACCGTTCTCGAACATTGTTTGTGGCGTCCCACAGGGCAGTATCCCGGGACCTTTATTATTTAATGCTTATATAAACGATGTAGTAAACATTACTGATCAAGTTCAATTTATAACTTATGCAGATGGCACGAGTCTTCTTCTCTCCGGTAATGATGTTGATGAGCTTATAAGAAAGGCAAATTTCGTTTTAGAAATTTTTTTTTGTCGGATGTCAATGGATTAAAAATTAACGCATTAAAGTCAAAAGCAATTCTATTTAGACCCGTTAATAAATTAGTAAATATTACAAATCGCCTGGTGATTGGAAACGCGTCGATTGAAATAGTAGATCAACATAAAATTCTTGGCGTATACTCTTCTCCTAACACATGATATGGAATTAGAACATTGAATATTTAACGACAAACCTTTCTGGAGTAGTGGGGGCAGTTGCTAGGTGCCGAAGGTTTTTGCCGGTAAACATTAAGCTAAAAATATACTACGCCTTATTCAATTCGCATTTGAATTACTGTCACTTGGTATGGGGAACGACTGCAAAAACAAACTTAAATAGCATTCTGTTACTTCAAAAAAGATATTGCGTTATATTGCGGATGCTCCGTAACTATCATACTGAATCCTTATTTCATAAATATAAAGTGATTCGCGTAGAACACTTCTACGAGTTTCGCCTACTTCATTCAATCCGCTTCTCATCTTCTACGTTTGTGAATTTTTTACATCGCACTTCCTAACTAACTTTACGCGAAAGCACTATCAATTCACGTTTTCCAGAGAAATGGTTGGTCCCTCAAAATCGCACAAATTATTATCTTCAATCACTTCACTACAACATTCAAACATTCTTAAATAAATGGCATCTTCATAGTAGCAATGTTTTCACTCTTCCCAAAAATAAACTTCGCGAACACTTGGCTTAAAGCCACAGAAAATGTTTTTTTTTTTTTTCAAATTCACATTTTTGTTTGACGGTGTGGTAAACTGTGTAGCGGGAAAAATGTACTAACTTGTAATATCGTACTTTACAGACTGTATTATGATTCTTTCGTGAAGCTGCTGCTGTCGTTGTTACGAGACCCCAGACCCCGTCAAGCTGCTTGTAGCAGCTTTTTGTCTAGAGGTCCCTCCAGTGTATACCTGGAAAATAAAGATTGAATTTAACCAGGGGCCTCTCCATTTGCAGCGGATTTTTTCGGTCGCGCAGCCGTCACCTAGCTGTGTTATGCCCGTGTCCCACTAGAGCAACAGACAGAAACAAAAGACAGCGACAAGCCTCAAACCCATGCACCAAGCTCGCGATCGTACCTTGGGCAGGCGTTCAGTCGTTCGGTGCTCGGGAAGTAAGCACGAGCGATTGCAAGTCTGCCAAAGATGCCCTCGCGTGCATAATGCTCGTGTTTGAGCATAGCCTCCTTTATTCTAAAAAGTCTCTCAGATCGCGAAAGACTCTGGTTTGAGGCTTGTCGCTGTCGTTTGTTTCTGTCTGTCGCTCTAGTGGGACACGGGCATTAGTAGATCTATGTTTGTCCTTTGTCGCTCTTGTTCCCCTTCTCTAGGGATTATTATTGTCATTCTTGTTCAGCTCGCTTGCACCTTTGCATTAATTGCATTGTGATCAATCGAGGGAGTCCGGGCAGCGTATTGGGACTTCTTCCGGAGCAGGCGCGTAGCCGTGGGGCCCATGGGGATGCATGGGGCCCGGGATGACAAACATGCTGTATGAGGGGAAGGGGGAGAAAAGGCCCCAACAAAATGGAAGATTTGGGGGGGGGGGGGGCATGGGGCCCGGCCCCCCCCCCAAATCTTCCATTTTGTTGGGGCCTTTTCTCCCCCTCCCCCTCATACAGCATTTTTGTCATGGGTGCCCCCCCCCCCCCCCCCCCGAAACAAAATCCTGGCTACGTGCCTGCCCCGGAGTAAAGCGCGAGACACAAGCGCGAAACACATGCGCGTCAAAACTGTCCGATCCGACGTGCGAACTGCCGGAACGAACGCTCGTACATACTTGGGTAGTAATTCAATTACTGTAATTGAATTACTGTAATTTAATTACTTTTCTTGGTAATTTGTAATTGTAATTAATTACTTTTGGCTAAAAGGAATTGTAATTGTAATTTAATTACTTTCTAGCGTCAGTAATTGCAAAATTTCAATTACAATTACTTTCGCAAAACTTTGCAGCGCCGACGGAACCTCTCTGAAAGCCTCAGCGCTCGCACAAGCGGCCTAGCTCTCGGTGAAACACTCGCACACAGACACGCCTTCACACACGCGCACAACATAAATAGCGTCGCATTGTTTGTTGTATTAGCGGCGAGATGTTTTGGTGGCGCCCTCCTGTGATTCCCCCTTGTGACGTCATTACCTTGCGAACAACAAGTTCGATGGTGTTTGTTATTAGCAAGGTGGAAGCTTGAAATCATTGCGCTCTCAAGGAAACACTGCCAACACCGTCAAAATTAAAGTTCTTTCATTCCTCTTATTTCCGTCGATGATAAATCCCCTTTCCGACGTCATAGTCAGCGTTCGGCCAATCGTGGAAGGCCGACCACAGCGACGCTTTCGGTCGCGCACGGGGCTAATTGTTGCTTGCACTGCAGGCTGAGAGACAACCCTCTTTGGAGTCTTTCTCTACTGCGCCGTGTAGCGCCGTCTGTGGTGCGAGCAGCAAACAATAGCGTAAACATGCCAAAATACCGAAAGAAAAAAATTGAGCTTCAGTTTTTTGCCGAATTCGGGAATTTTAATTGTCTATGAAGTAATTTTTTTTTTCTTTTCTTGCCAGTTTTTTTTACGTCCCTCTTCCAGTACGGTCGCATATGTGAATCTTTGTATTATTTTCAAGTTTGTTTTATGTTGGTTTTATTTCGGATATTTTTTTGTATAAGCACTTTGGAGACTGACCTCGCACCTGTGAATATTGTCACAAATGATTTGGGAGCCCCGATTCAGTACTTATATATTTCTAAACCATTAGAACTTCAACTCAATGTAAATAATTAACAATACCATGATGTTTGTACATGAATGGCGTCGTATTAGTGCGTGTTGATATTACTTTTATATTAACTTTTAAAATATTCCTATATGACTAATTGTCACATTTGTATTTGCCTGGCTAACCAAAGTCTGTCAACCCAATTTTTTCTTTAGCAATCTGGCGTCTTGCAGCATATCAGCTAATTTATTATTATTTCTTAAAAATATAAGAACGTAGTACTTCATTTCCCCATACTGTCAAGTTCTATCATGAATTTAACAAAATTCACAAAAGAAAGTACAATATGTGAACATTGGAGTAAGGAATGAACAAATACGTTGCATTCTATACAACTTGTTTAAAGTCATATGGCTCAAGTCGGGTCGCCCTCAGAAATAAGTAATTGTAAAGTAATTTCATTACATTTTAAAAGTAATTTGTAATTGTAATTAATTACTTTTTACCTAGTAGTAATTGTAATTGTAATTAAACTACTTTTGAAGCAAAGTAATTGTAATTGTAATTAAATTACATTTTGAAAGTAATTTACCCATGTATGACGCTCGAGGGCGAGGGTTTTCGTAGCCTCCGGTGCGACGAAAACCCTCGCCCTCGAACGTCCGTTCCTGCAGTTCGCACGTCGGATCGGACAGTTTTGACGCGCATGTGTTTCGCCCTACATGGACGGCAGAATCGTCCGATCCGACGTCCGATCCGACAGTCCGAACGCCGCTCCGAATCGCCGCACGCGACAGTTTGAGACACACGCTTCCGACCCTGCATACGACAGGACGATCCGTTCGGCTCCGCCCAGGAGATCCAAGCGCTCCAGTGGAGGTCCACGTTCCTATACAGATCTCTGGCCCCAGATTGACGGTTCAGTTCGCACGAGCGAAATTACGAGCTCGTTCTCAATAGCGTGTTGGGGCCATCTTTCACGAATGGGTCAGCGGGGTCCACGCGCCCGGCTTCCCGTCGCCCGTCCCGTTTTCTTATTCGTCCCGCCAGACCCAGTACGTCATCATGACGTTCGCGCTAGCTGTGCTGTCATTGGCTGCACGCTTCCGACAGTCCGTCCGCCGTCAGACACCGGATCGCCGATCCGACGTCTGAAGCGACCAAATTTTTCGGATCAGGCAGTCGAACTGCCGGATCGGACGTCGGATCGGATGGATTTTTCGCGCATGTGTGTGGGGGGGGGGGGGGGGGGGGGGGGGTTGGAAGCGTTGTGAGATCGCGCATGTGTCCCGCGCTTGAACCATAGGGCAAATCCAGGTCCCTGATTGGCCTATTTGAGCGTCCCGCTCTTTCAGAAGCAGAAGACGAACGTGACCCTTTCGCGCTCGTTGTTTGAGATAAGACGGCCCGTGACAGGAAACCGAGCAGCTGTGGCGCAACGTATACCATGACGACCACCGACGACGGCGGCGACACGATGGCTGGCGATAATGGCGCAAACGTTTGGCGCCGAAAACAACCAACGGCGTGTGGTGCGCTGAAAGTCGTGCAAATCTCCGAGGGCGGCATCATCCCCGAGGTAGCATCCGTGTACGCGTGAAACACTAGCGGCTATTTACCTAAGCTCCCTCCCCCCGTCTCTTCTCTCTTCCGCGTACACCAGGAGAACGTGTGGAGTCCGAAAAGCCGTTGCAACCGAGTGTGAGTTGCCGAAGTTCGCGCGTTTGTGACGTGCTTGACAAAAAGCCAATCGGGGGCCCCGGATTTGCCCCACGGTTTTACTCCGTGAGGAAATCCTAATACGTGTCCGGGAACAAAGATGCTTCAGATGCAACAGTAGAGGAAAGTATGCGTTCTAATGCACACATCGTTTTTTTTTTCTTTTTGCCTGCCTGGATTTTGGAATAAATTGATATTGATTTTGCGGCGGTAAAAAGTACAGTATCACGATTGAACCACGAAGTACGCAGTGTAGGATCGCTTGATTAATTTTTTATTACAAACCTCGTGCTTCTATTATATCAGAGGACGCAACACCAATGGATGAGTGCTCAAGGTTGCTAAACACCACCTTCAAGATTGCCATCGAAAAAGTAAGCGATTTTAAGGCCAAATAAATATTGGCTGTATCAAACTTTGAGAGATGTTCAGTTATGCTCTTGTTTCACGGCATTAAAACTGCTTCTAATATTTCAGACATACTAACAGCACACTCCATAACCTTACACATGATGCTTAAAACAATGGAGGTATACTCTGTTTCATACTTAGCGTGCAACGCTGTCAAGGCTACTGGCGCGAGCGCGTGGCTTCATCTATGGTTTTGTTTGCGCGAGAACGCGTGCAAATGATCGACAAGATCAAGCCCCACGCTCGCGCCAGTAGCTTTGACAACGTTGCACGCTAAGTATGAAACAGAGTATAGTTCTTTTGAATGTATACTTTCTAACACATACCAAGTAATCGAAAAAAAAAAAACACTCCGTAGGAATATTTGATTAAAACAAAATGTGTGTATGACATACTTGTATCTTCATAATGCTTAAAAAAAAAATCCGATCTTTGATACAGTCTTTTAGAAACGACGCGCGCGGTTGACCGCATCGTGATGCGTCCCTCCCTTCGCTCTCTAGCATTTTCCTTTCTACGTGCCGCCGGAAGACGTCGTCAAGAGCACACAGGGAGTGGACGCCCTGCTGTTGCAGGCCCTGGGCGGCGCCCTAGGCTTCAAGTAAGAATGTTACGCAAGTTTCTATTCTCACTGTACGTACCAGTCTAACGAGGCAAAACAACAATTACCTATAAGTGACCACACGTCCCGATTTAGGCGGGACAGGTCCCGCATTTCCGTCCGTGGTCCCGATGTCCCGCAAGCGTGCTTGTGGGACGGTGGTTTGTCCCGCTTCGGCTCCCCCGAATCCCAAATAGATAAATGACGTGGGTAGGCGAAAAAATCGCACCAGTGAAAGGGGTTTTTTTTTTCTGAATGTACAAGATCCACTTGGCAGAGACGATGCTGATACTATGGGCATGTTATCTGCAAAAATAAATACATTAATACTAAAGAAATATTCCAACCAAATGTATTAAATGTGCATGGAAAGAAATGTGTAGTTACCAAAATTCAAAGTTTTCAAGCCTCACAACACTATTACCCCCCCCCCCCCTCCCCCCCAATACGCGTCCCGCTTTGGGGCCCAAGGAATATGGTCACTTTACAATTACCCAAAAAAGAAAAGAGATGGTAATTTAGAGCTCGAGTAAGAAAAGAACAAAAGCAACCTGACAACAAGGGGGAAAGAAAAAAAAGCAGTCGTATTTTTCGCCCACAATGTGGGAAGAAACGAAAGCGATAGCTGTATACCACGGCCGCGCAATGCGGGTGGAATGGTGCCCTCACGTATGAGGACGGAGGTGCGACGTGGTTGATTCTCATTCATAGCCGTCGTGGTTGGCGTTGGGGATGCTACTGGCGACCGCCACGAGTGCTCGGTGATCCGTGAAGTGGGTAAGCGCGGTGGAAGTTTCTAAGACCATCCAAGATTACGTGTGGTAGCTGAATACTGCCAAAGTGGGATTTCGTGTAAGGCCAGTAATGTTTGAAAACAAGTGTTTGAAGCAGACGACAGGAAGCCTCCCTTCGTCACGTCGTTACTGACGGGATGCCGCTCTTCTCCCTCCTCTCTCCGCGCAGCGCGGCGCGGGAAAACCTTACGCCAAGAGCGGAGAGAAGAAATGTTTCTCCTTCTCTATCCTCGCGCCAAGAGGGGAGAGAAGGGTTCTTCCATAGCGGCGACGACAGCCCACGAGCTCGAAATCTCTGCAAAGTGTCGCCCGTAAAGTCGTCGCTTTAAAATATACAAGATAAACATGACCAAAGTGACCATATATCTTCAATCATTTTATAATCTTCTGAAGCGAGGCAACGCAACGTGAACAAATGTCAAATTACAGTGAACGAGTGTTGCTATACAAGTCTTTCTATAGGTCTAGCACCAATCTTTCGGTGAAATAGTGTACATCGCGCTTGTTAATTACTCCCCTTATTTTATTCGCGTATTTAAAAAAAAAAGGGAACAAAAAAAGATACAGGCGTACCCAAACAGTCCCCAGCAGTTCTTTAAAGGGCAACTCCGGTCAATATTTTTGAATTCGGGATTATGACTGTTTTCAAATAAAGCAGTGTCCCTGATATTTTGATATTGTGTGTATTTTTTTAAATATGACGGCTAAAAAAAGTTTGATTTCGGGCTTCTACGACAAAAACGAAACTATCTGCTAGAGGGATGGCGACTGATCACCAGCAGCGACGTGACGTCACGGTGTTGCTGCGGTACGCGGTACCACCAATCAACCGCAGCTCCACCGCGACGTGACGTCACAATGGTGCTGCGCCAGTGTTCCTTGACTAAAAGCGAACCCGCTTGCGGCCCGCTAAAGAGCAGCTGGTCGCATCTTTAAAATCGGCTTTAGCGGACTATGCGGCTTCACTTGGACGTAATATTTCAGCTGTGGTCATATTTCGTGCCTCTAATGCGATACCAGCCATTTATTTTGGTTCCGTTTTTGACTGAAGTTGCAAGGAAGCAATTTCTTTTCTGTACTTTATTTTTTTTTTCCCCGTTGATTTTTTTTCTGCTTAGGGGCTGAGATGCATGTGTGGTGCCCGATAGTTTCTGGTACTCTACGTTCAACGTGACATATTAAACATTTATTAAAGAATGCATAATATTTAAAACAAGAACCATAAATTTAGGCAATAAAGCAATGTCCGAAAATATAAACCACGGTGTTAATACTGCGATATCGCAATGATTGTCAAAAAACAAGACCGAAGAAGGAATCCGCCAGCACAGAGACGTTTCTACCATTTCGAAGACTCGTCAGCGAAAGTAAAAGCTTTCTCTCTGCAGTGCGAACACATATCAGAACAGGTTATCTGATATCTTACTTTACAAAAAAAAGAGCCGATCATTATTAACAAGCTCTAGTCGCCCCCTGTCTTCTGACGTATAACAAAGAAGACGACAATATGAAGTACAATCTCAGGAACCACATTGACCAAAAGTTTGAAACAAATATTTGAGGTATTTCCTATTCATTAGAAATATGGCATATGCTTATAATTTAACGTTTTTGTTTGTATCGAAACAGAAATTAATCATTCTAACTTTAAAGCGAACTTTTCTTTTTAATGTGACGTCAGAAAAGAAAAAAAAATCTAACTTACGAACGAAGAATGTGAGACAGGGGAAAACTTAGAGCAGAACGACCAGGCAAGTATATGCGGCAAAATACTAATAATAAAACGAACCTATAGGCAAAAGAAACGAGCATACACCAGCGCACCGCGGTAGGCACATACGCCCACGCGGACAAACGTTGTGAAAGCCACGCTCCTCCCCTTCCTTAGGAGGTGGGTATGGAAAGCACTGGGCAATTCGATAGCCTTGCCATGTTCAGGGAATGTTCTGTCCAGGTATCGGCTGGTGCGACCACTCGATGGCAAGTGGGGCAACGAACTGAATGGAACATGGAACGGCATGATTGGCATGCTTGTCCGACGGGTACGCATCGCGAAACAGTGCTGAATCGGAACGCAAATCAGCGAAAAAGGAACCTCGTACGCAGGAAGTGGACGCCGCTGCGGGCGGCGTGAGCGTGCTTCCCGAGCGCCAGAGGCACGTCCAGTTCTCGTCCAGCTACCTTCTGGATCGCACTACCTTCGTCATCCGGGCACCGTCCACGGCCAGCAGGACTGGAGTCGTCTTCAGACCCTTCTCCAAGCGCGTGAGCAAAACAAAACACAAAGGATGCGGCGGTCTACAGCCAGCATTCTAGGTGGTGTCGCTCCGGCCCGCACCTCCCGGCCTCGCCAGCGGAGTGAAATGCAAATAAGCACCTTTTTCCAAACAGGGTGTATAAGTGACTCTCCTGGGGAAGACTTCTGTTGGTTCGTATTATGAAACCATCGCCGTCCTAGACGGAGCGTACGGAACGTGTATTTCAGAACAGTGGTCTCAAGGGCCCTCAAGGGTGATGCTTTTTTATAGAAAAAGGACGCATATATATATATATATATTTTTTTTTTTTGTTGTTGTTTAGGAAGAAATGATTCGTCCTTGGTGAAATGGCAATTACCCCTGTCTATGACGTCACATTCGTCCGTGACGTTAAATCTGTTCGCAATCTTACATCATCTATCCAAAGCCCCCCAAGCTTAACCCATTAATCCGCCTCTGCGTCAGAAAGACTTCTTCCGCTTCTTATCATACCTTTGCGATAAACATGCACATATAATAAATATAATTCACGTATCATTTTTTTAATTTTTTTTTTTGGGGGGGGGGAGGGGGGGAAGGAGGGAGTTCTTACAGTGAAGTCTTACGCCCCAATGTAACTGATGTGTTATGGCCACCCCGCACTTTTGATCCACTACGTACATTGCGCAATACAGTTAACGAAAACACGGCATAGGCGCTTTTTTCCCTTTTACTTATATTGACTAGCGTAACATTGTTTTGGTTAGGTTGAATTCTCGAATGACTCCATGACACAGTTGTTTTGATGGCAGCAATTCAGCACTAAAACAAAAACAAAACCAAAAGAAAGAAAAAGAACGGCGATCGATGGTTCGTGTTGTGCAAGTCGCGGTGAGTGTTTGGTACGGTTTAAAACTGGATGAAACATTACTCGCCAGTAAAATATATAACCAGGGGGGCTATGTTTCACAAATGTTTCGTTTCTAAAAAGAAACGGAAGTGACGGGAGTGACGATATCGCGTCTGGTTGGCTAGAGACTCAAATGACGAAAGAGGGAACTTTCATCATTTGAGCCTCTAACTACCAATCAGACGCGATATCGTCACTTCCGTCACTTCCGTTTCTTTTTAGGAGAAACGAAACATTTGTCGAACATAGCCCCCCTGGTAGCGAAAAAAAAATCGGATAAGGTTTTACGTTGGACACTAAGCGAGAAAGGCGGGAAGATCGCCGACCGCCATGGTTGGCCAGCGCCATCAAGCGCGGCACCGACCAATCGTGGCGGTCGGCGATCATGCCGACTTTCTCGCCGATCGAGTGTCCAACTTGGGACCCCTTGTCTGTTAGTTTTACATTCTTTAAAGTTTATTTCTTACCTATGCGCTTTGTTTTCTACACACTGGATGCTCGAACCTTAATTATTTCTACTACTGAGTGCTCCAAAAATGTTTGTAACGTGAAGCATTCCACGGCTAGTTGCTCCGGATTTCGTGAAGCCGTGGCCCGTGACGTCACATGACTTCAGTTTCCCTGATAGATTTAGCGAAAAATTTGACGTCACGTGACCTCAACACCAATTCAGTTTCCCCGCGAAATTTAGCGGTAAAAATGACGCCACATGACTTCGTGTCACGTGACCTATACACAAACTCAGTTTCCCCACTAAATTTAGCGGGGAAATTGACATGACGCGACCTGATGTCACATGATGCTAGAACGTTTTACGTGCGCAACACAATTGCCAACAATGTGCCACAGAATTGTTTTTTTTTTTTTTTAAACACAGAATGTGTTATTGGTTTGCACCGCGTTACAGGAAGGGGCTCACTTCCCGTGACGCGCTCTTGTCACGGAAGAGCCCGTCACACGAGTGTATCGTCAGCGTCCGACGGGTGCTCTTCTCCTGTCTTATTAGGGAGTTTTAAGGAACCGTTTCTGCACACCAGATACGGTGCGATGGGCACTCCGGTACGAACTGCGCATGTGCGAGTCTACCCCGTGCTATACCATAGCCTCCTCTATACTCACACAGCCTGGCAGTTTTGCGACCGGGAAGCCATACGGTTCCCGGCAGTGTTGTACACGTTCCTCAAAAAAAGGAACGAAAGCTCGTTCCTCGTTCCTTTTGATTTTTGGAACGCGTTCCCGTTACAAGTTACATCTGTGAAAAAGGAACTCCTTCCCGTTACAGTTTAAAAAATGGAACGTATCGTTACATATACGTTACATTTGTATTTTGCTAATTACTATATTTAGCTAAATCAAGCAGAGTTTTTCTTTATCTATCCCATTAGTAGTCAACATACGAGTTTGTATGTCGTCATGGAAGGGCAACAGGAGAAGAAAACAAGCGGAAGCAGGGTTTCATTTGTTGATACGTATATTCAAGTTAAAAATCTCAGCTTTTAACCATATTCATGCTGTAGTGGACGATTCAGACCAGCCGAATTTTGTTTTACACAACATTGTCCCAGCGTTTTACAACAACCTCACACGTTCCAATTGAACAAAGTCCCTTGTTCGAACTTAACATCAGTTGCTTCTCGATGTTGCTGTCCGCAAGACGAGCAAGTGGACTGGAGGAGAGGGTAGGGCGTTTGGAAGGTCAGTCTTACAAACTACAAATACTTCTTTGTAAGGTTGGCTTTGTTGTTCATTTTGAAGGTGGGGGACAAGAGAAGAAATAAAGGTTTTTCTTTTTTTTTTTTTTGGTATCTTTTCAGTGACCAATGTTCGGGATACAAGGGTGCGTTCGATGTCTGGCAATCTGTGATCTTGTTGTAACTGTAGGTCTCGTTATAGAAGTTCACAAGTGGCTGTAGTCGGCCTTAGATTTATGGGTGTATGAGGATTCGTGAAACCAAAGAAAGTAGCTGAGTTTGAAGCAACCCTCTTTCTTTGTCTTTTGCTACGACTATAAGCCTTGCTTTTTGTACCGCAGTTTCGGGCACTCAAAAAAGAATCAATGTCAACCAGCTGTCCTGCACCCGAAACTGTTGGCAAGCGAGGACCACACAAAATAATCCATAAGATTAGTAGTCAAAAAGGTAACGAGATCCTGCACTTCGTAAAGATATTGCTTTTGTACTTTCAAAATTTCCCTGTTCGAAATAAAATAAAAATTACCCCACTGGACGAAAAAAAGGAACGCCGTTACTCTTTCCGTTCCAGTAAAAGTGTAACGCGTTCCCGTTCCAGTTCCACCGAGGCAGAATGGAACGGCGGCGTTCCTTCGTTCCTCCTAAAAGGAACGCGTTCCAGGAACGCCGTTCCTTGGAACGCCGTTCCGTACAACACTGGTTCCCGGTCGCAGATTTGGTGCGTGAGGATCTGTTATACTTCGTTTCACCTTATGAGCGAGCGAAGGCAAAACTGGAAGCGCGAGCACGGAAGCTCCGTGCGTTCAGGCTTTGCTCGAGCGCGCGAGCTGGGGAGAAATGCAAAAAGCGCTGGTCTCGCGCTTCTAGCTTTGGCTTCGCTCGCAGGTAAAGTGAAACGAAGTATAGCGCAGAGCATTTCTCGGGGGAGCCTGTAGTCAGCGCACAGCTTTTGCAGCGGCGAGGACCCGAAACATGGTTTTCAAGCCCGACGAGTAAAGAAGCGGTAGCCCGAGGAACGCGAGCAGCACGAGCGGTCATTCCATCGCTCGGGACAAGTGTGTTTTGGCGCCTCGCCGCAGCGGGGCGCCCGTTACATGACTCTTCTCTCATCCGTTGTCTGCCGCTCTACCTTTTCACTTTCGGCGGCCGTGTCTCGTGGCGATCTGCCAGGCTTTGTCGGTATAGAGGTGGCTATGGCTATACATACCGAAAGCCAGCGAGGCCGTCATTTTTTTTTTTTTAATATCACACGAATCTTTAACAATTTTCTTCTTGAGTGCGTGGCAATGTACGGTCAAGGAACCGACGGCTTATTCATTGTCTTCACTATACTTCGTCTCACCTTAGCATGGACTAACCGCGAATGCTGTGCTAGCGCGAGCGGCTAACCTTGACTGCCTTGACTGGAGCACTCACTGCACGAGCATTCGTGCAGCCGCCGAGGCTTCGTTCGAAGCAACTAGCTCGCGCGTTTAGCACGCGCGGCTAACAATAGTTCATACTAAGGTGAGACGAAGTATATAGTTCGGTGCCTTCTAAGGTGTGGAACGTGCATGATTCTGGTTAGAATAATTTTATGACAATTGACCGGCATGGGGTATCTTTCTCATTAGCTCCAGAATTTCAGGATGACAGTGCAATGGATGTGAGAAGTGCGTGTGAGTAATGTGTGTATGCTGTGTCGCAAACAGGAGGAGGTCGAACCCCTTGGAAATGGCTACGCCACGTATGTGTTGCATCGTGCTCTCAGATTTAGATGTGATGGTACAAGATTTGAATACATATATGGCTCACATTTTGATGTACTCATTCAATTAAACCATGTTCAGCTATCACTCGAGAAAACAAGAGGGCTCCGCCTCTGTAAATACATTCAGAGCGAATTACATTTTCCGAGCATTGTATCGAAGGCTCAGTTATTGAAACATTTACACTTAATCCGTGACTCGGGATTAAAAACAGCGCAAAAGACGAAGGACCAGACGAAAAAGTAACATGGACACAACGCTGTGTTGCTTCTTCGTCTGGTCCATCGTCATTTGCGCTGTTTTTAATGCCGAATCATGTAGTACCAACTCGCCCGAGCCTCAACTTTAATAATCTGTGAGGTTTAAAACTGGGAGATAAGGTATATAAAGAAATAGCGATTTCAATTAAATAAATGGAAATTTTCTTGTTAAAAATAATTTCTTCCACACTGAGATGAGACGATTGTGAAATATTTTTAATATTGAGGTGGAGCTGATAACAATTTAACTTTTCAACCTGGCAGCTGAGATGACGTGCGTTCCATCCAATTCTCACAAAACATCGCCGTATTGTTTCAGGTATGGGTGGGTTTGCTTCTGGCCATGAGCATCTCTTCACTTCTATTGGTCCTAAGGAACTTGTTGGAAGCGAAGTTAGCTCCAAGGATCCAGCCAACCGAAAACTATCTTGTCACCATGGCCCAGATATTCCGAATCCTCATGGGACAAGGTGAGTGCAAAACACACGGGCAATGCAGTTTGATTTAGACGTGTATAGCGCCACCTTGTGCTGAATTTTCGAAACTCTGATACGGCCTGCCGCCGCACTTTGGACCTAAGGTCCTTCTATCGGACACGATTTCGAGCTTGAACGCCCGAGTGCCCTACTGATCGAGGCGCCCCTTATTCATTGCTCTGGTTGTTATACTCCGTTCACTCCCAAATTGTCAGTGCGGTCGAAGCCACGGGTTCGTTGGACGAATTTTACGTCAACCTTTCGCCACGTGGTCACAATTCCGCCCATACAGACGGCGAGAGCGGGTCGGGTGATAAAAGACAAGCGGTTGATTGGTCCGGCGGGCGCATAGCTCCCACTGCACTGTCAGCTTAGGGGTGGACGAAGTGGTATATCAATGTCGAATAGGCTCCAATTCACGATCTGTGGAGAAATTGTACATTTTTTTATAGATTACCTACATCGTATGCGAATTACTAGGGCATTATTATAGAGGGCAATCAATACTAAAATTTAAACAAAATACAAAGTACGTACACACGAATGACGGCGTAACACGGTGTGGGCTGGAAATTGTGCAATAAACAATTTAATATGTAATAATAATAGTCATAGCAAAAATTAACGTCATTTTTGGGGTATAATTTTGGCTCCAGATCATTTCGTGGGAATCAAGTGATGCTGCTGTGCCGCAATGCGAACATGAGATTCAAACGGCCGGATTCAGCTTAAGCGGTGAAACAAGAGTTTACTTTCAAATAATCTCCATTTAATGTGGGCAGCTGAACAATTTCGACGATCGAGACACAAAGGTCAGAAATGGACGAAGATACCATGCACTCACAATGCGCTTTAATAAAAATTGTCATACCTATTTATACAATGAAAGGAAAAAAAAAATATTTGCAGGCTCACACCCTGGTGATTTTAAAGACAAGTAGAGGCGTCGGGTCACGTGATCAGTAATAAGTTCTTACACTTATCAGCCATGCCTTCGTCCCTTTCTTACCTTCGTGTTTCATCTAAATTAGGTTAAGAGTTCAGGGAAAACTCCTCCCACCTCTTTCCCCTTTAGCAGAGCGAACGCTGGATAAGGAGATCGCCTCCTCTTCAGCGTTCGCTCTGCTAAAGTGCAAAGAGGAGGGAGGAGCTTCCCCTGAACTCTCAACCCGTAATGAACCTTTTTCGAGTAACGAGCGCCGTCTGGGGAGTTGTCTGCGTACTACAAATGAAGGGCAGCCCGAAATGCCTCCACCCGTCAGATCACATTGGCATCGTGCCGCTATATCGGTTTTCATTGCTTTTTGTGCCCCATACTACCGATACTCAAAAACAGATCTTCAAAAAAGACGGAATATACGCGCAAAGAGAGAGAGAGAGAGAGAGAGAGAGAGAGAGAGAGAGAGAGAGACAGGTGCGGAATATGTTGTTCGTGCGGGTGTAGCCCGAAACAACCCATTCCCGTTTGAACCCACCCCGTTTTGACCCATTCCCGAAACGACCTTCCCGTTTGAACCCGTCCCGTTTTGACCCATTCCCGAAACGACCTTCCCGTTTGAACCTGTCCCGTTTCAACCCGTTCCCGAAACGCCCTCATATTTGAACCCGTAGCCAAGACATCTATTACGTTTGAATTCGTCCCGTTTGAACCCGTTGGTATAAAGCCCCGCACATCTCAACCTCTTCGCGTAAAGTGTCCATCGTTCTAATCCTTGGTTTGCGCAGTTTTTCTGCTTAAGAATATGTCCTGAAATCATGTTAATTCAATTAATGCAAAAGTGTAGGCGAGCTATTCAGTTATGTTGTGAAATATTTTTGCTTGCAAACGTATTCTTAAAATATGCAATACTTTCAGACAAACTTCAACGAAATATATTTCTGCTAGAACCACTTAAAATGTTTCTTTCAAGATGGTCCCCAAAACGAAATGGAGTATGTACACTGCGCGACAACGTTACCACGAACAGAACGTTGGCGATTTTTCGAATTTTACTTCGCAATGGTATTAGAAGGTACCAAATTTTACCGCTTAGGTTAGTGGCCCAGATGAGCACTTTCAAACACACTAATAATATTGATGGCAGTTTTTTTTTAATTTTTTTTTAGTCAAACAGCTAAAACCAACTATCGCTTGTTCGCGCTAACGGTTTCTCGCTCTGTACAATAACAGGAAGGTTTCGGAGACCGTTTTCGCCGTCACGCGACGCTCTCCGCAACCCGCTACGATACCGAGACCGCGTTCCCCCCTCCGCTAGGCCCTCCGCAACGAAGAAGTTGCTACTGCGCCTGCGCGCCGATAGCCTTGATTGCAGAGTTCCGGGTATCGTAGCGGGTTGCGGAGGGCGTTGCGGGACGGCCAAAACAATCTACGAAAACTCCCTAGTCAAGGCCATCGGCGCGCAGGCGCAGTAGCGGCTTCTCCGTTACGAAGGGCTTAGCGAAAGGGGAAATGCGGTCTACAAAAACTCCCTAATTAGAATAACGCAGGCAAGCACTTTGAGTAAGCAAAAAGTAGCGTTACCTAAGTTTTTATATCGCGACGCTATTTTTAGGTTACCCAAAGCGCTTGCGTACGTTATTCTAAAACTTCGTTATAGTGAAAGGGATATTTTGAAAAGTAATAAATCAGACAGACTGACGGGCATATGATTGAAACTTCATTTTCTTGCGAGTTCAAACACAGAACCGTCGCGTACACAGGCAAAAATCATAAACCACAAAATGCTATTGCCTTGGGTGAGGAAGTCGAGCAGGGGAATCGCGCCATCAGAAAGGTGACACTTCAACTATGATATATAGTTCGCGGCGGTCACCTGGCCCGCACGGCACCACCATTTGCAAGCTGCTGCAGCGATATCTCTGTCAAGGCCTGATCCCGTTTGATCAGGTCGATGAAGCTGTAAATGTTCGGGTGAGCCCTCCCTCACACAGCGTTTATCTTACGGTGCCATGTCTCTGAGGTTGTTTCGGGAGAGGGAGAAGTGATCTGAGCAAGGAGAACTGACACTGGACACTTGAACCTAATCAACTGCTAACGAACAATACAAACGAACGAACTCACGAACGATGGCCGAGGCGGGAAGGTAGTTTCGGGATAGGGCGAATTGGGAAAGGATGAAACAAGAAGGTTGTTTTGAGCCGGGTCGAAACGGGAAGGTACAAACGGGAAGGTTGTATTGGGAATGGGTCGAAACGGGAACCACCCGTTCGTGCGGGACGCTGCCCTCCGAAAATGGCTACAGCGGGAAACAAGGCCATGCGCTCTGGCGTTCCCGCGCATACTGTTCGCAATAGTACGGATGCGCAGAAGCTTACCGGAAAGAGGTCCATTCAACCAATCGCTGCAGCATACTCAAACGCAAAACCAAAATGATGTCTTCAAATTCCCCGACTTTTCCAGTTTACGCCGAAAGTATAACCACCACGTGGGTTGTGCAGGCATCCTGATGCCTCGGAGCTGGAGGCGTCGCCTGCTGCCGGGCGTCTGGATACTGTTCGGCCAGATACTCTCACTGGGCTACAGCGGCACCCTGATATCCTACATGGCCCATCCGGGCCTCGAAGAGGCTGTGGACACCGTGGCCAAGCTTGCCCGGGCAATCAGGAAAGGAACCTTCACATGCGGAACTATCAGGGACGCTGCTGAACACTCCATGCTCCGGGTGCGTTTAATACAATTCAATCTTCCGCTTGTCTTAAAAAAACAAAAGCCGACGGGCTTTTGTTTTCAAACAGCGCAAAAATGCAACCAAGCAACTAAACTAGCTGTGACCTTGCGCTTTTAGTCTGTGCATCTATGTTTGCGTGTCTTCTAGCCTTTCACTTCGCTCTGACTACTATTCGTGTGGCAAAGCAGAGCACCACCGAAGACTATGCAGGGAGATGTGGTCTCGTGTTCGGGGTAAAAAATAAAATCACAGTCTGTGTATTTTATTTCGTACCCGGAACACGTGACCATTTCTCCCAGGAGATATTGGCCCTATGCCGATATCCGTGAGAAAAGTGAATAAGTTGTGTAGAATGCGTGGTTCATCACCTAGCAGAAATATGTGTTATTTGTAAAGTTGTAAGAACTGTTAGTAGTGAATGTATTGGTCATACGCAGGGCATTCTATTAGGGCCCGTGTAATACTGAAAGGTGCGTTACAGTATTCATATTCTGGAGCTCTCTTTGTTTTGAGGTAGCAATGAAATAGTAAAAAGGCACCCGTTCACCCTAGACTTGCGCGAGATTTTCAAATTCAGCCTTTTAAAGTAAATTTTGTTTTTGACGCAATAGACCATTTGCTATATTACCCAAGCATCAAGGAGAATGCAGGGATTGGTGTTATACGCGCCACACGCCTTCCCCCGTATAAAAGATTCGAAGTAAATAACCAAAATAAAGCGTTGACGAGCGCGCGTGCAAGATGCCATTTGTTTCAGGTATTTGCTTTAGAAAAGTTACTGAGGCCAGCACGTGCGGCGCGCGGAACACCAATCCCTGCATTCTCCTTGATGCTTGGGTAATATTAGCCCCGTGTGCGACCGAAAGCGTCGCTGTGGTCGGCCTTCCACGATTGGCCGAACGCTGACTATGACGTCGGAAAGGGGATTTATCATCGACGGAAATAAGAGGAATGAAAGAACTTTAATTTTGACGGTGTTGGCAGTGTTCCTTTGAGAGCGCAATGACTTCAAGCTTCCACCATGCTAATAACAAACACCATCGAACTTGTTGTTTGCAAGGTAATGACGTCACAAGGGGGAACCACAGGAGGGCGCCACCAAAACATCTCGCCGCTAATAGCAATAGGTCTATTACGTTGTTTCCACAGTGTCGAACCGACTTTTGTCGGTTCGGTTGGGGTTCATGGCTTTCGATTTAGTTCCGGTTTAATTCTGTGGAGCCGAAGTAATGGTTGAACACGGTTCGAACTGCTAAATTGAGAATATATTTTCCGCATTGTTTTGGCAATAGGTGCTATTTCCGCCGTAACAAGGTGCCGTAATACGAGTAACTATATAGTTTCTTTTTTTATCGTTCGTACAACCCATTTTTATTTTCAAAAAACAAAAATAAGAAATTGCGTTATTTATTTCAACGCATAAAAAAAAAATCTAGATGAACATACAAAACGTTGTGTTCATACGACTCAACATCAATTTTTTTACATCAATCGCATACTGTAAACGACTTAATTTTCGCGGGCTCAAATTTTCGCGAATCGGGCCAAAGCTGAAAGTTTGAAATTATTCGCGGGTTCTAATTTTCGCGAATCAAGTGTAGCTTCCGTAGCGTTCACATATTGCCCGAATTGTTCGCGGGACGTATTTTTCGCGAATTGTGGGCGATTCGCGAAATTCGCGAAAATTAGGTCCTCGTGAAAATTTAGTCGTTTACAGTATATTTCTCCCTAATCGAAAGATTGTCACAAAATGTGGTAGGTCGCCTAAAATACCCGTGATTGGTACAACTTTGCTTCGCCGTATTAAAAGTTGAATCGTAGTTGTACTCTTGCACTAAGGAATAATTTAGGGTGCGTAAAATCATGGTGTGGGTACCTGGTTGCCATATATACCGTGAAATATAGTTTACGAAATATGTTTCACAATTTATATGATGATGGCGCGTCTGAGCTAAAAGCAATAATATTTAAAAATGTCACGAAAGTTTTAGGACAAGTCCTTTCAGTCTACACATTACAGAAACACTGAGCGACAATCAACTTGTGTTTTCCTAACCAATATTAGTTACACTCAGCCCCGTGATGCAGGCGAAGAATCATGCTGAAAGGAGTGACCGAAATTGCATGGTCACTCTAATCTTTACGAACTTTCGACTCTAATCTTTACGAACCTTCGTACGCAGATCTAATCTGGCCTAAAATAGCGCTTACGCAAGCGAACATTTTCTCATACAGGATAAACTAGCACAGCCTGGCCGTTAAAGTTTGTTCCTGGCAAGATGCCGATAAATTAAATTTTCAAATAAACATCACCCTCGCTCATTAATTATATTTTGGTTAAATAGAACAAAATAGTATTTCATGCTCTTCTCAACATGGCAGCTACTTAATTGGTCACTTTCTGACGGTCTGCGTGCGTAATCGTCATAGTTACGCCACGTACCCCGGCGTACTTTGTTTTTGACCAGCCCACAGACACATAAAATGGCTGTTCAACACATGAAAGGGGCAATAACAGACTTCTATGCGTTTGAAAAATTATATATGTGTCAGGAACACAGGTATTTAATTCAGCATCAAAATGATACATTTGATCAGGGTTTTCCCAAATCACTTATACACGTGCCTATCAAAAATAAAAACACAAGAAAAAAATGACAGACCATCTTTCAGGTAATTTGGGGGTATTTATTTATGACATCTATATTTACGGTCATCGGCCCTTTATTTATGTTGTCAAACCTTCAGTCAACATTCAAATACATTTTTATTATCATCAATAAATTTGACTAGATGAAGTTTACATGCATAACCTCTTGAGACCGACACGGGAGGACGATACTCGAAAATACGCCAGGTGTTGAGTCTGCGGAAACGTGCTTGTTTGTTCGCTGTTTGGCAGTGTGAAACACCGGGTCGCGGGGTATGTCAAAATGGACTTTGCGCGCTCACATGATAGATCTGAAGGCAAATACACGAAATGTGCAGAGAGAGAGAGAGAGATAATAAATGGTATTCTCCAAAAGACTCCGATACACGATGCCGAAAAAAAAAAAAAAAGAAATGCACTGAGATGTATTATGAATTACACATAAATAATGCGAAGGACAGACAAAGGTTCTTATATAAATGATAAATCACATTTGGGCATCGGCTTGCATGAGCTCGAATACTTCGCGAAATACTGTTTCGGGGGGATGTTATATTTCGTTTGACGTGCACTTGTTTTGGGCATTCACGTTACAGCTTTTTTTACTTTATCACTCATGCGCTCTAACATTGTATTAGGCTGCCGCATCTCATCGCAAAACTGCTATTCTACAAAGTTCAATGTTGAAGGCCAGCCCAGTTTCTAAAAATCGTGGATCGAGCACGCAGTTGGAGTTATTCATTGTCAAATTTTGTTCCAGAAATCTCTGGATACCGAAACCAAACGCGCGATGCCCGCCGGAAGGACAACCCGCATTTGTCGCCGGATAGTCACGTGTTAATAACGAAATTTGCGTTACTTTTGCGTCACAGCGAGTCGAATCATTCACTTTTTGTTGAGTAGTTTATGTTCAGGTTTATTTTTCTTTTTTTAACCTGACCCGCACCCATTATTAAAACGTGTTTCAGTGATATCGCGCAGGAGAGCAAAGCAACTTGTCACTGCCGGTAAGGTGGCTTATTGCTTTCATGAAACAATATAACGGGTTGGAATGTTCATGACTTTACAGAGGCGTACTGGTCTTAGCTTGGCCCAAGTATATCTCGCACGGACCGCCACTGATTTCAGAAGAACCTTGGTCGCGGTGAAATAGCGAGGATCAAAGGGGACTATTTCTTTCAGACTTGCCTTCGCAAAGCTTGATGACGTAATGGTGGGATCGAAACTACACGCCCGATGACAGTCGAACGCGGCTCATTAATTGGACACGAGAATCGCGTTAGCACTCGACTTCGGTTTGTAACAATCAACGCCTCGGCAGACACTCGGGTAATGGCTTGTGTCCAACTCCAACCACTGCGGTGATGAAAATAGCCGAACTCTAACAATTCCTGGAGCTCAGTACGCGTTTTCTACTTTGCCGACCCCAGCACGTGGCTATGATTAACGTTGGCGGCATAAGCACCAGGAAATGTGGCCGCTTGTTCTGGCTCCGAGTTGAAGGGATGAACGATGCTCATATTTCTCAAATTTATTTGCCGACTGCCATTGCTTAGAAAGAAAAAAAAAGCTAAGGCAAGCTTATTCGGGTATTAGCGTTAGGGAGTGATTCTTAGTACTTACCAAAAGTAGAAAAATCGTTTCATGGCTCCTTTAAGCCGGGGTCACACTGTTCATATATCATACAAAAGACAGTATGCAGACACGAGTCACCGCAGTATCTGTGGTTTGAATACCACGTGCCAAGTTTGAACTCATTGCCATGCTGCATTAAAACACGGATGTCGCGGTGACTCGCGTTCGAATCTGTATTCAGACTGTTCGTCAAAATAGTGACGAAACCTTCGTTAACACGTGACCCTCCTGCGTCAAACGAGCGTTGTCCTTCCGGCAGGCATCGTGTGTTTGGTTTTGGTAAAAATATGCATGAACAAATTTCCACAACAAAATTTTAAAATGTATAACTCGAACTGCGTGCTCAATCCAGGATTATATATATATATATAAAAACAAAAGAAACTTCAACATTGATCGTCTTAATTTTTTTTAAATATAAACATGTGCCTTAAAACGTTCAATTAAAAAAGTAATTAGCGAATTTTCGTTAATTATTAATTGCATTCTCTCTTGAACATAATGCCCACCTTTGCGCAGACCACATTAATGTAGCATTCACAAATTAAAAAAAAAAGCTGTATTCAATTAAAACGCACGCACGCACGCACGCGCGGTGTGTATATTGCAGAACTTTACAATTTGGAGATCGACTTTTGCTAGTGTTGCAAACATCACATTTCACCAGGAAACTGAACTGTTTAACATCGTTTGCTCGTGACGTCATCGCACTATATGCTGGTGGTCATCGCGATTTGTTCTTGCTGCTAAAATTAAATCCGGTGGTGCAAAATCCACGCTGCAGAAAGTTCGCGCATAGTGCAAGCCATGTGTTTGACAGACAAAAATTACTCTTGTTTGGTGTCGCGTCCTCGTGAACGGCGCCAGCGCCTGGCAGCACCAAAATGCGCTTTCTGGCAAGAGTGTTTTTTTTGCAAACAAAGTAGTTTCCGGGGCCACACTTTCTGATCTGTGCCGAAGATGGGGGAAGATGAACGTTTAAGCGGTATTCACACGGGAGAAAAATCCGCGTAGGGATATGCGTGACGTCGACAGCGGGAGCAATTTCCTCCTCAGCTTCGTCATTTACTCCTGCGAGGTATACCGGGGAGAGGGATATATCAGCGTTTGGCAGTCCAATCAGTCTTGTACACGTTACTAAAAAAAAGTAATCGATTACAATTACTATTACTCTTTGCTAAAAAGTATTCGATTAGATTACTTGATTACTCGACGGCAAAAGTAATTGGACATTACTTAAAGAAGTAACCGTTACTTTTCCGATTACTTTATTGTGTGAAGACACATCTTTAGCGCCCATAACAATAAACTGCTTCCAACCTATATTTCACATTTGCAGAAGTATTGAAGAAGAAAAACTGGTTCCCTCTTCGTGGTCGTTGCACCTTCACAATGCGGACGCAAGCGTAGAATTCGTTTGAAGAAGTTTAATGATATGGGCGTTCGCCAGTGAGTCTGTGTGTGTGGGAGGGGAGGGGGGAGCGGAGGGGGTTCCAGATCTTGTTAAGCTTGAGCAAGAGTTGTCGCTCAAAGGTTGCGTCGCTAATTTTATTATTCACATGTGGATGAGCTCGCATGTTATACAAAAGAGCAGCAGCTCCAGGATTTGAAACGGATCATGTGTAGTATCCGTTAGCGGAAGAGATCGCCCCGACCACTTCTCAACTCGAAACATTGCTTGTCACAAAGACCACGTAGGGGAAATGGGGAAATATTGCAACTGGCTTTGTTATATTTTGCATCCGCTTTAGGCATTCTTCGGTTCTGGTTCTCCTACGGGCTGCGAGTAGGTACCCTAAGCAGGATTTTTTTTATTTTTTTAGGTCTGTGTGTGTGTGCGTGAGGGGGCTAGTTTGAACGAAGGACTTACAAAGCTACATTCTGCTCCCTCAAACTTCACCCTGAAAGGCCTTTGTCACATACTGTAGCTTCCCTGGGGCTTCCCACTCCCAGTCCCAGCTCGAAAAAAAAAAAAAAACGGACATTCCACAGAAACTGTACATAGAAAGGGATTGACCTCGTTTCCTACAGCTCCGCAAAAAATTTTCTTTTTGCCGTTCGAAAAAAAAAAGCAAATTTTATTTTTGTCATTTCAGAAAAAAAAGGCGTGTGCCCGGGGGGGGGGGGGGTATAGCATGGAAAAATAGTAACGGTTACAAGTAATTTTATTACTTCAAAAAGTAATCAGATTACTCTTGTGATTACTGCCTAATAAAAGTAATCAACTCATTACAAAATTACCCCAAAAAGTAATCGATTACAAGTAATTTGATTACTTGTAATGCGTACGGTACAAGTCTGAGTCCAATTAAGCGGTTTCCACACTAGACACCAGAGACGAATTTAGCAAGCTCCACATTTGAAACCAAAAAGTTTCCCTATAAAATATGATTGAAAACAAACTGATCCGCCGCCGAACCAGGATTGTTTGTGCCAGACTTGTACACGTTACTGAACAATAGTAAGGAATTACTTTTACAATTACTCAAGGCTAAATTGTAATTTATTACAATTACAATTACCCTCCCATAAAAGTAAGTGACCGTTACCTCAAAAAGTAATTCGTTACTTTTGTGGCGTTACTTTCAACAATATTGTCTTCAAGTAGAAAGCAAAGGGAAGACGGTTATTCAAGTCCTTATTGTTGCAACCTGTTCCATTTAATGACCTTGAGTATTTTGAGCAACAGCTGACTCTCGAAGGTCTCGTCAGACATTTTGCGTTATTTCTTACTCAATATGTTGACTGCTACGCTGAATAAATACCCTCTGAACTGGGGCACCACTGCCATATTGTTCCCCACGAATGCTTCATGCTCTGCATTGAGCTCTTTTAGCGAAGGAATGGAAGTACTATTTACCTCGAAGATATAGCAAAGCTTCGTCGTTGCAGCCGTTGCCTGATATTCGAGAGTTTTAGTAGATCGTTCCGATACCTCCGATACCACCGAAGGCGGTACCCAATAACGATATGATGCATGCGCAGAGGCAGCGGCGGAGTATCGGATAGCGTTATCAGAGTCATCGGACCGATCTACTAAAATGCTCCATTGTCGAAATCGCGAAGCTGTAGAAGTCACCATACATCTAGCCAAAACTAGAATAAGAATTGATTTATGTCCATCTTACTATACCGGCATATATTGCGAGACAATAGCAAAACATAGTTGTAACAGTAAGGTGATAGTTAAATAATAAATAAGGTTTGGCTCGATTATCTTCTGCCTTTGGTTCTGAACAGGTCCAGCCTCGGTTGAGACGTTGGTGAATAAAAAACGTTTCCAGTATATAAATATAAGTAATAAAAAAAAGGACACTCATAACAACAATTAATTAGAACGTCGGTTAAAACAAGGAAATGTAAACGCACGTTTGCCGTTTGTACCTTTCTTGGTGCCGTTCAAAAACGCATGGAGTACGTACCGACTGCAGTTTACTCCGATGTTCTCCAGATAGACGTCCGCTGATGCCACGGGCAGCGAAGGGCAGAGTACTAAGTAAGCCGCGCTGTGGCCCCACTCACGAGTTTCACTGTCTCCTCAACCCCAGAATATCAAGTATACGTCAGCCATCATTATGTTTTATTTGTAAAAATATCTGCTTGAGATAAGATGCGCCCTGCTGGTGTAGAAACAGGAAGAAGAAGGAAGACTACCATTTTCGAAGTGCTCGCAAAAAGCTGACTCACAAAAAGGGTGACTGAGAGGCAGATAACCTGGCTGGAATTCATAAATAAAGTGGGCCCACCCTAGAAGTTGGACTACAAAAAAGTAAGTAGCTTTTAACACAGGGCCAAATAAGGTGAAAGAAGCAAAAAAAAATGCATCCTGTATTCTAAGAGAAGATGATAAGTGTGCAGCAACGAACGAGGATGCTTCTGGCAATAACACCTTCACATATCATCACATCTCGTTTAGTGGATTTTAGGGTAGACGGAGCGTTGTTTCGTGTTATGACATTATGAAAATGGTCGAAGTCACTATAATCAAGAAGATCATTGTTTATTCTTGTCAGTGTACTTACCGCCTCGAGCTTCTCAAAGAGGCACACAATCACTTGGTGTCCTCCTATCCCCGTCTTCGATCGCAAAGAAAAAACAAAGGGATTAAAAAAAGCGGATATAACTTGCCCCCCCCCCCCCCCCCCCCTTCTTTTTTTTTTTTGTAGAAATGCTTATTTGGATTGTTTGGGGTTGTTTGGGTCTAAAAAAAAAAATAGATTCAGGGGCTTGGTGTCGCAAAAAAAAAAAAAAAAGGCTTTGCGGAACTGAAGAGTGCCAAGCCTTCCTTTGCGCTGGTCAATTCGCGTGACAGTGTCACTGCGCTCGACTTTCCCAAAATAAAAACAACCCTTTCTTCAGGAGGAGGGGGGGGGGGGGGGGGGGGTTGGTCCTGAAAAAAAAGTGTAACGGATTACAAGGAATCCGTTACGTAAAAAATGTAAGGGAATTACTTTAAAATTACTCTAGAAAATATGTAATTATTCCGTTACTAAATTACTGATAAATGTAAGGGATTACAAGTAATTTCGTTACTTGTAACGGATTACGTACAAGTCTGGTTTGTGCCGCCCGAGCGTCCTTCCCTCCCTCCGTCACAAAAGCCCGACGTTTTGGACGCGTGATGCGCGCGCCGGGGAAAAATCCCCGTGATTTCTCACTCATGTGAATACCGCCTTAGAACACAGCATGTTTTTAAAAATACCCCCCCCCCCCCTTTTTTTTTCTTTTTTTTTTGTTATTTTTCTAGAAAATACTTCTTATTCTGGATGGACTTCTCCGTTTGGGGTGTGTCACTTGTTAACAGTAATCCTCCATTGCTTTTATTTTGCATCCAAAAACCGTGAAGTTTAAAATACGGAGGTGGTCGAAGTTTGGGGAAGAACTTGAGAACGACATTCTTGTGACAGAGCGAATGCCAACGTTCTTCGGCTGTCCCTATGAGGCCACTGGGATCCTTCTTTTCAGGTATCCCTCCCGTACACACTTGTAGTTCTATGTAACGTCGGATTAATGTCACATTTAGTCCTTTCAGTGCTTCTAATGGGCAGGAGATCAAACAGTCACGCCACTAGTGGTACGCTTCAGCTGTGGGGACAACAAACCGTATTTTATTGTTTGTTTTGATCCGAGAAATCAAAGATGACAATTCCACGGCCGTTCCTCGTGCGACTAAAGCACACCGGTCACAGCGAAACTCTCCTGCCCAGACCGTGCTAGGCGAGGTTCAATTGCTTTGTTATGCTGCGTTGGTAAACACAGCATTGAGTGAATGTCGCTAAGAACTATTCTCTGATATATATATATAACTTGCAAAAACACAAACGTTAGTTTTTCTCTCCGCGCAATGGCAGACGGAGAAAAAATAAAGGAAAAGAACAGCTTTCCCCTCCCCAACTCGCAATTAAAACAAGCGGCCACGTGATCCGGCACTAATTATATACCGTCAGTGTTCACCATAGTCATGCGCTGGGGTTGGCAGAGCATAGAGCATGGGCTGAGCTTCAGACATTGTTCGAGTTCAGCCAGGGGAGGATCCAGAACTCCCGTTTCTTTTTTTTTTTTCTTTTTTTTTTTTTTGGGGGGGGGGGGGGGCGCAAAATTTGTAAGGATACTATTCTCCCATTCTTTCGTGTGCACCGGGGGTCGACCCATGTCAAATTGTCCTCCGAGAGAAGGGAAGGGGGGTAAGGGGAGGCCGCCCCCCCCCCCCCCCTTGGATCCGCCCCCGAGTTCAGCTATCCCCATCCTTGACTGAACACGAGTCATTACCCCAATATTCGGAGATGGTGATTGTCATGAACCTGAGCACTCGACTCGGGCTCATGACAGTCGAGCACGCCACTGCGTCACGTGATTCGCGGTGCGAAGTCGCGGTGTCATGTGACCTCGAGGTATCAATAACGCTAATAAATATAGTAACGTTCTCGATTTGAATAGACGCCGCAGTGAGTCACGTGACGTCATGGGGCCTTTTGACATGACATCACTTGACAGCATGCCTTGACACCATGACGTCATTAGCAGTCTGATTAAGTATACAGTGTCCGTACAAAAGCTCCACAAAAAACCCACAATTTCTCATACATTGCAATTCTGTGTATGAAGATGGGCTATGCAGAAAAGTGAACTCCTGTTCTAAAGAAAAGCAGGGTTGCACCAAAAAACACCACGACCAATTCGTGAACTGTCTGGAGGGAGTAGTGTATACTGTTAAGAATGGAACCTTCGGCAACCTTTTTCCGAGTTTCAACGCTGCGGAACCGAGTCCCGAAACGAGTCCCGACGTGTCAGGACTGCCGGCCACCTGTCGAAGCCTGCCCAAAACGAGTCTCAACGCGTCCGTGACGTCAACGGGACGTGTGTGTGTGTGCGTGTGGGTTCGTGCGCTCCGGAAGGGGAGAGAGGCCTGGCCTAACTGCGGAGAACCATGGCTATGACTCATTTCTGGCTACGACGCGGCGGACTTTTCTGCTACGCACTGGGCGGTCGCACCTGCTGCCCTGGCGGAGAGTGAGGGAGAAAACGGACCCCTATATAAGGCGGGGCGTGAGGCTGCTGAGTTGTTCTCTTGGATTTGACGACTGTATCGCTACCATGTAATTAAACCGTTCGTTACGTTACCAATTCTCCCACCTCCACTGGACCCCTGGGTTCTTCACTTCGGGGAATGGTCGTCGTCAAAGGCCAGGAAGCCTCCGGACGTGCGGCCTAAGCCCCGCCTCGAACAATACTCTATTCCCCTCTCGTGCGGCAGGAGATACGTCGGGCAAACGGGGCGCTGCCTCAATGATCGTTTGCGAGAATATAAGTATAACGTTTTTAGAGTTGTGTCCGGTCACCTTGGCCTGCATTGCCGTGACTGCGGCTGCACTCCCGTCTTCGACAAGTGTGAAGTGATTAAGAAAAATAAAGACACTCACTCGAGAAATCATTGAGGCGCGGAAAATTGGGGAGAACTGTGTCAGCTCTCCTACAATATGTTTATCCGATAAGGAATGTCGTTTTTTGGACACAGTGACAGCACATAACGGTGGCTAAGGAGCACGTGGCGTCCATGACATGTATTTTATCTTTGCTTGTTTGTTATGACGTTATAGTATTTATACTTGATGTTAGCACGAATAAACTTTAGTTGTAAGTCAGCGCCTTGTTCGTCTACCTTCTTGTTCTTGTCTGTGTCCTTGCGCTGTTTTAATTTTTAATCACATTCCTCAGTCACCGCGGTCCGCGGGAAAAGGGGGACAGAGGACCAAGGACGTCATGAAGGAGGTTATTTTTTTGCTTGTTTTCGCAATTTTAACATGCCTATAACTAAAGCGAATTTCGAGAAAAGAAAAAGTTCACTAGGTTACTATGTTCAGTGCGCTCAGATTCGGTGCAAATTAAAAAAAAAAAAAAAAGCAAAACGTTGTTGCAGGGCTTTTTTAAGTTATAAAGGTGATGTCTAGGGACCATTTACAGTTGCCCGGGACAATAAAACAACATTTTGGGTTGCCAGTAACCCTCTGAGCAACCAGGAAGTCAGAAATTGACACTGAGGGCAGAAATGCCATTCCTGTCAATAATGCCACAGAAAGTAGGATGTACAGAAATGCTAATCTTTCAATGGCATGTTTGCGCAACTTGCAAAGAACGAGAACTCCACGATCGCCCGGCTTCTGCTGCGGTCCATGGAGTCCGACCCGCGCAACTTCGTCAGGGGCGACCTGGAGGGCTTGGAGCGGTGCAGCGCTAGCAATTACGCCTACATTGCCGGCAAGATCACCGTGGACGCGGACATCCGAGACGAACGTCGGTTCATTTTCGCCAAGGACAGCTTCCAGATCGAAAACTACGGGATCGCGTTCCAGCTGGGGTTTCCATGCATCGAGCCAGTCAACCTTAAGTAAGTAAATCGTAGAGAACCTCTGCTGCAGAGTGACTGTCGACGAGGGGCTTATCCAAGATTGTCAACCTGGGAAGGTGTATAAAATTTTTGGCAGAGGCTCCGATAAAGGGGGAGGAGGGTGCTGAACTCAGACGGGGGGCCGCACTCCGGGGGTTTGGCTGAAGTCACTGCAACCAGCAAACAGCAAAGTCTCGATAGTTTCATTACCTCATATATGTAAGAGGGGGGATCCAAAAGGAACAAGAATTCATTTTTATAAAAATCGTGTATTTAATTTTACGTTCAAATATCAGTCACCTCAAGGTACTCTTCGCCTGATGCAATACACTTGTCGAGACGTTTCTTCCAATTAAAGCTCGTCGATGTTGATGCCTTTCAGTGCTTTTGCTGACTTTTGCTTTCCCTCTTCCACATTGGCGAACCCTTTGAGAGCCTTTTTTGGTTCGGGAAAAAAAATAGAAAAGGCACAAGGGGCGATGTCAGGTAAATAGGGAGGGTGGGGTAAGGGGGTAATGCCGTCCTTGGTCAAAAACTGCTGAACACTGAGCGCGGTGTGGGCAGGCGCATCGTCATGGTGGACGAACCTGAGCTCCTGTTAGCCCCAACTCGGGACGTTTCTTCAAAAAATCATGACGCAACTTTTTTAAAACTCCCAGATAGAAGCCCTGGTCGACAATTTAAACCGAAGGAACAACTTTTGAGTGCACAATCCCCTCATGTCAAAGAAACAGATGATTGTTTTTTTTTTTTTTGTGTTGGACCTCACTTGCTGTGCTTTCTAGGGTCGTAGGGAAGAGGCAGTTTTACATTGGCTAAATTGTGGTTTCGTTTCGGGGTTGTAGTCGTAGCACCAAAACTCATCTCCATGTAAAGCATAAAAAAACAGGGTCATTTTTAATTGTTTTTTTTTTTAAGCACGGCACGCAGCTGTGATTTCCTTTTTGTTCAGGTGTAAGCAAGTGAGGCACAAAACTTGCTGTAACTCGTTTCATTAGCAAATCCTTCAATAAAATTCGCTGACAGAAACTCCATGACACTAAAGTCATCTTCACAAGTTCATCAATCGTCCGACAGCGGTTATTGAAGATGGCTTGACGAATTCTTGCCATAGACTCTTCAGTTCGGCTAGTTGAAAGATGCCAGGACCGAGTTTGATCGTCAATCAACATTTTACCTTATTTGAAACGGGAAATTATTCATAAACTTCTGTTTTACTCAGAGCAGAATCCTTTCAAGCCGTCTGGGGCATAATAACTGTTTCCGCCGCATTTGTTTTTTCATAGGAAAGCAAAATTTCACTGCTGCATGTTGTTCGTATAAACCATCACGCAAGACGCGAACGCGTTGAAAAGTCTACAAATGCAGTGTCTCACAGGAACGCCGACTGCTAGTGATGCCGACGTGTCCAAACACACCTAGCGGGCAAAACTTGACTACAAGGAGCTAAAGTCACTGGCCTGCCCTCCAGAAAATAATTCTGGTTACTTTTGGGTCCAGGGGCCCTCTGTTGCACGTTTTGGACTCCCACGGCGACTATGGAGAAGGAAGTGACGTCAACAACGCAGCAAATGCAGATTGGATGTTGATTGATGAGAGGTCAGTCAACATCCAATCTGCATTTGCTGCGTTGTTTACGTCACTTCCTTCTCCGTAGTCGCCGTGAGAGTCCAAAACGTGCAACATAGGAACATAGGTTGCACGTGACGTCATTCAAAGAGCGCTCCGATGACCACCAGAGACGAGGGCAAGAAGGAGCTCCCCTCCTCATCGGGACCCTCTTTTGCGCCTCCCGGATTTGCACAGGCGTCGCTATTCTCCTCCCATAAGATTATAGAAGATTAGCCCGTCACTCAAAATTCTTACAAAAGCAGCTTCCCTTTCCTCCTCTTACATGGTGGTCAAAAGTATGCGATGTGACGTCAGTGCAACCTATGTATATCGTATAATACTCTCTTATCATCCTCCACTTCTTTTTGATAATCTAGCAATCTTCATACAGGGATGTGACAGCTGCGCCAATTTGATACAAACCCAATCTTCTGCGCCTAGTTGCGCCAAAAAAGCGAAATCGGTCGAAATTGCGCCACACTGCGCCAAAGTAACTCAACAACCAGACTTGTACACGTTACTGAAAAATTGTAAGGAATTACCGTTACAATTACTCAAGGCTAAATTGTAATTTATTACAATTACAATTACTCTCCCATAAAAGTAAGTGACCGTTACCCCAAAAAGTAATCCGTTACTTTCGTGGCGTTACATTCAACAATATGGTCTACAATTAAAAAACATGGTCTACAATTAAGAAACAAAGGGAAGAGGGTTATTCAAGTTCTTATGGTTGCAACCTGTTCCATTTAATGCCCTTGAGTATTCTGAGCAACAGCTGACTCTCGAAAGTTTCGTCAGACATTTTGCACTATTTCTTGCTGAAGATGTCGACTGTTATGCTGAACACCCTTAGAACTGAGGCACTGTATGGAAGTGTCATATTATTCCCCACAAATGCTTTATGCTCTGCATTGAGCTTCTTCAGCGAAGCAATGGAAGTACTATTTACTTCGAAGATAGATCAAAGCTTCGTCGTAGCAGCCGTTGCCTGATATTCGAGTGTTTTAGTAGATCGTTCCGATACCTCCATACCCCCGATAACGTTATGATGAATGCGCATGTGCGGCGGCGGAGTATCGGGTATCGTTATCGGAGTCATCGGACCAATCTACTGAAATTTTCCATTGTCGAAATCGCGAAGCTGTAGAAGTCACCATACAACTGGCCATAACTAGAATAAGAATTAATTTATGTCCATCTTAGTATACCGGCATATACTGCAAGACAATAGCAAAACATAGTTGTATCAGTAAGGTATTATCGATATTTTGCTTCCTTTGGTTCTGAACAGGTCGAGTCTCGGTTGAGACGTTGGTGAATAAAAAAGGGTGGAAAGAAAAAAAAGGACACTCATAACAACAATTAATTAGAACGTCGGTTAAAACAAGGAAATGTAAACGTACGTTTGCCGTGTGTACCTTTCTTGATGCCGTTCAAAAACGCAAAGAGCACGAACCGACTGCAGTTTACTCCGATGTTCTCCAGATAGACGTCCGCTGATGCCACGGGCAGCGATGGGCAGAGAACTAAGTAAGCCGCGCTATGGCCCCACTCACGAGTTTCACTCTCTCCTCAAGCCCAGAATATCAAGTCTATGTCAGCCACCATTATGTTTTGTATGTAAACATATTTGCTTGAGATAAGTTGCGTCCTGCTGGGGTAAAAACAGGGAGAAGAAAAAAGGAAGACCATTACCATTTTCGAAGTGCTCGCAAAAAGCAGACTCACACAAATGGTGACTGAGATGCAGATAACGTGGCTGGAATTCACAAATAAAGTAGGCCAACCCTAGAAGTTGGACTACAAAAGAGTAAGTAGCTCTTAAAACAGGGTCAAATAAGGTGAAAGAAGCAGAAATAAATACATCCTGTTTCCTAAGAGAAGATGATAAGGGTGCAGCAACGAACGAGGGTGCTTGTGGCAATAACACCTTCACATATTATCACCTTCACATATTATCACATCCCTTTTAGTGGATTTTAGGGTAGACGGAGCGTTGTCTCGTTCAGTGACACTATGAAAATGGTCGTAGTCACTATAACCGAGAAGGATATTGTTAATTCTTGTCTGTGCACTCACCGCCTCGAGCTTCTCGAAGAGGCACACAATCACTTGGTGTCCGCCTCGCCCCGCCTTCGATCGCAAAGAAAAACAAAGGGACTAAAAAAAGCGGATATAACTTGCCCCCCCCCCCCCCCCCCTTTTTTTTCTTCTTATATTTGTAGAAATGTTCATTTCGATTTTTTGACATTGTTGTTAAGGTCTAAAAAAAAAAATTCAGGGGCTTAGTGTTGCAAAAAAAAAAAAATAAAAAAAGGCTTTGCGGAACTGAAGAGTGCCAAGCCTCCCTTTGCGGTGTCACAGCGCTCGACTTTACCAAAATAAAAACAACCCTTTCTTTTAAAAGAGGGAAGGGGGGGGGGGGAAAGTCCTGAAAAAAAATGTAACGGATTACAAGGAATCCGTTACGTAAAAATGTAACGGAATTACTTTAAAATTACTCTAGAAAATATGTAATTATTCCGTTACTAAATTACTGATAAATGTAAGGGATTACAAGTAATTTCGTTACTTGTAACGGATTACGTACAAGTCTGTCAACAACTAAAAAAAAAAAGTTTGCGGCGACGCTAGGCGGTTAGATTTAGCGGGAAACGAGATCTTGGTTGGCAAGATTCAATCTCGTCGTAATAAAGTACACGGCACGAGTACAGGGTGGCGCAAGCAACCGCCCGATACGTGGTCTTTTCCCGACTTTCCTATTTTGCCACCGGTGCGCTATCACGCGGTCTGGCCGGTCTGGCCGCGGGAGGTACAACGCACAGGCTATCAAGATGAGCAAGTATTTCTTTCGTTTGGGGAGGAAGCATTTTCTTAAAAGTGCTATTGAGCCTTTTGTAGAAACATCGGTTCGAGAGTAAATGGTGCCAGTACCCTCTCTCTCTCTTCCTTCTGGCCAAGCAGAGGGGGAAGATGGTTTCGTTGTGTCGACTTCGGGGCAGAAGATTACGCACGATGGGGACAAAGGTGAGTTTGGGGGAGCCGTATCTAGGTCACAGCGCCTCAATGGGTGAACAGGATGTAGCTGACGTTTTGGGTGTGGAACAGGTGGGAGAGGCCTAGCGCGCGCGTTGTTTTTTCGCCACTTAGCCTCGAACCCAGTCGCGTGTCTAGGTGGCAGCACATATTCACCAAGAGGTCGTCAAAATGGACGGCGCAGTTGCCGTGAGTACTTTCGGTTATGACACACGTGCTTCCAGTGCGTGAACAATCGAATGAATCGGTCACACCCCGTAGCGAATGACGTTTTAGCGAACAGCGACTTTTGAGCGAATCGACGTTTTAGCGAATAACGGGGGCGCGCGTTAAGCCATCTGCCGCGCTGCGCTTACGCCGCTTCGCGGCGACAGTCTGCGGCGGCTCATTGTAAAAATGCGAACCCATTTGGCCCACCCGAAAACGCCACTTCGCGGCGTCTGACTATTCGCTAAAGTGTCATTCGGTGAAACGTGGGCGTTCGCTAAAATGTCATTCAATCAAGTGAGTGCCTCCCTCAATCCCCTTGCGAATCAGTGCTTCAAAAAGTTTTGCACTAGGGCGTTTTCAGATAAGATCGAACAACCATGTCCGGTGACCATTTTTAATTTCGGCGAAAAAAATATATTTTGCTGGCTTTATTCCCAGAAGAATAAAACCAATCCTTGTTTTTGGAAAAAAAAATTTGTCTTTGCGAAAAAAATGTGTAAGCACGTGCGCGTTCTGCGTATCGCGCGATGTTGACATTTCGGGCGGCTTCCCCCAAGCAACTGTTCTGGCTACGGGTCTTGAAATATTCACTGACAAATTAGGCATAGGAAGCATTGACAAAAAGTATTGATCACCGAGTATTAGGGTAGTTATTTTGAGAAAAAAAATCGCAAACATGGCACATTGCGCAATAACGCTCTGGATTAAAGAATATTTTTTTCCGTATCTAAAAGAGCTAAGGTCTTCAAACTTTGCCAGTGTGTTGCCCTGTATATAGTTCATCTTTGCGTGAAATATTGTTCTCCTGGTTAGCGGGAGAAATTTACAAGAATTGCTCACACAGGGGCATTTAACTAAAAATGCATTATTTTGAAAATCATTTACAAAAAAAGGGCATCTTTAATTTTCTTTAAACTCTCTGAAATTAACGTTTATAATAAGTACTAACAGAATCTGCAATGACATGATGCAATATTTGTGTGGCTTTTAAGTTATAAAGCGAGAAACATGGCCGAATTGACGCTAACGCGGTTGCCATAAATGGGGCGTGCACATACCCATTCTTCGCAATTTTATTATTATTAAGAAGTGTAAAAATGCTACAGGGTGGTCAGGAAAAGACAAATTGACAGCACAGAGGTGGACGGTAGTTTTGAAGGGACAATTTCTAATGCATTTTCGTACAACCGACCCAAAAATGCCCCTGGGCCGGAGCGATCGAGGTGCGCCACCCTGTAACATGCTTCGCGGTGCCTGTTTCAGCAGCCGGCGTATAGCGTTTCCGTCTACGCGACGCAAAGGAAGCAACCGGAACGACTTTGCAAACAGATCAGCCTACAACCTTGGCGGTAACATGATATAGGAGGTAGGGCGCGGCAGAACCTGAACCTGCGCCGCCTGTGAGCGCCAGTAGATTCGCCGCAGTGGAGGGCCTAACAACGCGTAGAAAATAAAAGATACTTAAAAGCAAAAAAAATTCCGAATGCCTGAAATTGTTTGTATTGGGCGTTTCCAGATAGGATCGAATGACTATGTCCGGTCGACATTTTTTTTTATTTTTAGCAAAGGATATCTGTTTTACTTGTGCAAGCGCAAAAACATATTCTAACTTTTTCTGCGGAAAATAAAATTTCTGTTGAGGAAAAAAAAATCACAAAGTCGCTGTCGGTATACGCTCTCGTTTTTGCGACTTTTGTGAAACCGTCTTTTTGGATATTTATTAAAGAAAAACTGTTGTCGTCCTAGGTTTAACGTTTTTTGTGCAGAGACTCTATAGAGTCTCTGCACAAAAAAACATTAAACCTAAGACGTAAACAACCTAAACATAAATTATAGATTACGAAGCAATTTAGAGCTTTATGGACCTGGATCTTAAAAGACTGGAAATTCAAATTTTTTAAATGATTTGAACGCGTTTGTTCAATATTCGCATAAATTGTCATTGAAATTGAAAACGATAACCTTTATAAAATAAATACACTGAAATTTAGACAGGTTACCGATTTTGCAATAATTGGAAAATCAGTTTAAAATGAAGGCCATCGCAATTTTTTTTCTACTTTTCACAGATCAAGGCTCATAATCTGTCCCATCAGGCCCTTCAAAAATGCTTTGCAATATTTTTTTTTATTTCACAGGGTTTTAAATATACAGAATTGACGTAACGGGAGTGAAAAAAGACAGGACGTTGCCAATTTCAAACAAGGGCAAGCAAGGGGTCGAAACATGTAGGAAGTATGTGATGAGAAAGCACTGTGACAGGAATTTGTAAAAAATTAGAATTCATGCAAAAGATAGGTGAGTTTGAAGCACAAGTCAACAATTTAAATACAGATTTCTCGGATCAGTGAATTTCGGAGCCTATCCTTCGTGGGGAGACTGGGCTGCTGACGTTTAAATAGTGATAAGAAAGAACAAATGTTTAAAGTGGTACAATTGAAACTAGTTTAATTAATCAAGATCCTGTGCACACATTCGGAGCTTGTTGTGTGAATTCTTTCTACCGGACGCTGACCTGAGTCGGTCACGGCGCTCTCCTGGCACTCCGAAAAGGAACATTTTTTTTTTTCCGGTTTGCCTGTAGCGATCACTGTTCGTTTCTTTTCAGTGGCACCGCAAGCTCGTGACCTCGATCTGCTTTTCGCAGCCATAGGAGACTTTACTTTTAAAGATATATATTTTCTGCGGCTACTGTTCTTGCTAAAACAGCTGTGGTTGCGAAGTGTCGGACCGCGTACACTGCCACAAGTGACAGGACTGAATTCCACGCACAACGGAAACAGAGTCCCAGTCCTTTGCTTTCATGTCCCTGAACGCTTTGACGTCAGCTTTCGGGAGGTGGATTAGTTTCACGTTCGGCAGTTTAGTGTTAAGTGGGGCAACCATCTCTGACGCCGACTTCCATCACCGACTTGGCGGGCCATTGGAGGCTGTACAACGTTGTCTGTGCTTGACATGACCCCCCCCATTCAATCACAGGCACTCTTGCCATGTCAAGCTGCGGAAAAAATACACCTCGCTGACGTGTATTTGTGGCTCTGCAGCTCGTGTAGTTGGTACTTGTTCTTAAAGTGGCTTGTTGCACCATCACTTACGTAGGTCACATGGGCATACCCAAATTGAATTTCACGATTCTCCAAACCGTTATCCTATAAATTAAGTTACAGACAATCTCAATCAATCACAATTATTTTTCCTCTTTTTATGTATCTTTATTTTCTACGCGTTGTGCGGCCCTCCACGGCGGCGGATCTATTGGCGCTCACAGGCGGCGCAGGTTCAGGTTCTGCCGCGCCTTGTTGTAGGCTGATCTGTTTGCAAAGTCGTTCCGGTTACTTCCTTTACGTCGAGATGTTTTGGTGGCGCCACCTCGCGGGCGCCTCCCTTGACGGAGCCGGTAGGATGCGAGCAGCCGACGCGCAATGTCAAAGCACGGAGTGGCTGTGTTCGTTCGCATCGATGCCGATTAAAAACTGTGTATTTATTAAAGAAACGTGTATGACGTTTTGTGGCTTATCTTTCTAATGAATACTAGCGCCTCGGAGTTATTTTTTATAGTAAGAAGCGAAAACAAAAAAAAAAAAACAAAAAAAAAAAAAAAAAAACTTTAAAATGTTTAAGAACAAGCCTGGAGTTCCACATTGCAGCTTGCGCGGCGTTCGTCAGGGCTATTCAAAGCCTCTGATTCTTGTTTTTCCGAATCTGTGGAGGCATGCTGTAGAAAAGGGTTTTGCACTCACTAGAATAAAGTGACGTGCTGTCTTCATAGATCTGCACGCGCGCACAGTTGCGTTGGAAAGTGCCGCACACTAGTTTCAGTTACATTGAACTTGCCGATACCGACGCTTCTATCCAGGAGTTACTCGACAGTTGCTGCCGAGCAAATGCTCGTCAGCAACTGACACTTAGCTCCTCCCGAATCGAATACGTGGCAAAGAAGTTTGTCACATTGCGACTTCTGCTCGAAAGATAAGCAGAAATGCTCATAAATTCTTAAATTGTCGGATATCACCCGGCGAATTCATTCGATAGGTTAATTTGTTCTACTATATTTTAACTAAGAATATATATATATATATATATATATTTTTTTTTTTACAAATTTAAAATCGCTTGGTGAGAAGCGCATCACGCATTATACGTATTTGGGTCCGCAAAATGAAACGTACAAACGGTAGTAATTCATAGCAGGTGTACACCTCATTTTCTGGGACGTTGAAGTGTCACCGACTTACTAGAATTAAGACTTCGATCGCGAGGACGTCTCGCACGTTTCGCGTCGACCGGGTGAATAAGGAGAGATTTAGTTGAAACGACTCCGGAAGCCAGCCACCACTTCTTCCTGCCAGTTATTTTGAGAAAATGTTTGTGTACTAATTTACAAAATTCAAAAAGGAATCAACTTGGAACTAATAAGAGACCAGCACTCACAAAACAGATTGCAACCAACAGGATACGCGGAGTCGCTTTGACTGAAGTGCTTACACACGCGAGAGGTTCTAGAATTTCGCTTTCCTATTGTAAACTTGATGAAACATTCCTTTCTCAGTTTCATTTTGTCCGATTCATAATAATAATTAAATAAAATACACCCTATTCGTCCTAGTAGGTGATGTAGCGGGGTAAAGCGCTGGATATTCTATTTTCATCATCCAGCTTTTTTTTTTTTTTTTACTGGGGTAGGAACAGCACACCACCATCCGAGCGCTTCGACACCTCAGAGCCAAAAATGTTTGTTAGCACGACTACGCGTGCCACGGTTTGAAGCTTTGGTAAAATGTCCTACTCAAAATATCACTTCACCAAATAAACACAACGCGTGAAACAGGCTTTGCCGCGCGTTACCCAAATAGCGCAGGAAGCGAGCTGACGAGCCGAGGAATCGAAGAACTTCGCGTTCTGTCCCAGTCTGTCCTACCCGTGACGTCACAAACGATGATGATGATAGCTAGAGAAGCGCCCCCTGTAGTTCGCGCACGCCGCCGGCTGTTGAAACAGGCACCGCGAAGCATGTTACAGGGTGGCACACCTCGATCGCTCCGGCCCATGGGCTTTTTTGGGTCGGTTGTACGAAAATGTATTTGTAATTTTCCCTTCAAAACTACCGTCCCCCTCTGTGCTGTCAATTTGTCTTTTCCTGACAACCCTGTAGCATTTTTACATGTTTTAACAATAATAAAATTGTGAAGAACGGGTGTGTGCACGCCTCATTTATGGCAACCGCGTTAGCGTCAATTTGGCCATGTTTCTCGCTTTATAACTTAAAAGCCACACAAATATTGCATCATGTTTTTGCAGACTCTGTTAGTACATATTATAAACGTTAATTTCAGAGAGTTTAAAAAAAAAATTAGATAACTTTTTTTTTAATGATTTTCAAAATATTGCATTTTTAGTTAAAGGCCCCTGTGTGAGCAATTCTTGTAAATTTCTCCAGCTAACAAGGACAACAATATTTTACGCAAAGATGAACTATATACAGGGCAACACACTGGCAAAGTTTGAAGACCTTAGCTTTTACTGATACAGAGAAAAATATTCTTTAACCCAGAGCGTTATTGCGCAATGTGCTTTGTTTGCGGTTTTTTTTCTCAAAATAACTACCCTAATACTCGGTTATCAATACTTTTTGTCAATCCTTCCTATGCCTAATTTGTCAGTGAATATTTCAAGACCCGTAGCCAGAACAGTTTTTTGGGGGAAAGCCGCCCGAAATGTCAACATCGCGCGATACGCAAAACGTGCATGAGACCGAGAGGGTGCTTACAAATATTTTTCGCAAAGACAAAAATTTTTTTCCGAAAAGGATTGGTTTTATTCTTCTGGGCATAAAGCCAGCAAAATATATTTTTTTCATCAAAATTAAAAATGGTCACCGGAAGTTTGTTCGATCTTATCTGAAAACGCCCACTAGTACCTGGTGCCCACCTAACTTTGCAGCAAGCCTGTGTTTCGTGTCCTTATCTATGCGCAAAAAACTCGCGTTTGCATTTTCCGTTTT
>JABSTQ010003491.1:0-35362 GCA_013358835.2 Ixodes persulcatus
AACTATAAAAACCCATTAATTATCTGTAACAGTAAGCGACCATCGTTTAGTCAAACATCTAGAAACAGAGTTTCTAAATCTGCTAGAACGCCCTAAGCACGTGAAAAGACGATATCGCATTTCAAATCGTTTGCTTCCCCACAACAAAGTACCCACAACAAGTCGGCGGGGGACGTCCCCAACCGCATGCCCCTCTTTTTTTTTTTTTTCTTTTTCTCCCCACAAACTTTTCGGGGGCCCTTCGGCCTTCCCCAGTTTCCTTCTCACCCCTTTCCCCCTCTCTCTCTATTCCTCCTCTCCTTCCTTCTTTCCTCCTCTCCACTCCTCCTCTCTCTCCTTCTTTCCTCCTCCTCCTCGAGCCTAATGCGACGCCAGACGAATCAGTACCGGATACCATCCAATTAGGGCCACGGCGGAGGTGCAGCAACCCTGCGTCCTCGGGATCGCTGACTCCTCCCCGGGGAGACCGGCGTTGCCCACCCGTGTCCCGGGGCTCCACCCTCGGGCCGGGCCGCGAGCGCCCTGGTAGGGTAGACGTGTCACGGCAAGGAATACCAACCAACGAGGTTGAGTCAGAGGTGCAGTAACCCGGCACCTTCGGGTCCACCAACTACCCACTGGGGACGTAGGTGCAGTACACCCGCGACCCGGGGCTCCGTCCTCGGGCCGGAATGCGGGAGCCCTGATGGGGCAAAAACGTCACAACAAGAATAGAGGGGACAAAAAAAAAAATAACCCCCGAGGAGGACATTTCTTTCAAAAGGAGCGACCTGCGGGCCGACGACGGGACGTTGATATTGGGTACGGAGAGACCCAAAACATCGGGTCGGAGACCTCGGGGTCCGTGAGACACGGTACCCGGACCCTCCCATTCCTCTGCACACTTCCTCCAATTTCCGTAAAAGAAAGGGAAAGGAGAAAGGGAAAAGCTTTCCTGTTATTTCAATCTAAAAGAAGAGAAAGGCTCTCTCTTTTTATTTATTTAGTTATTTTTCATTTTTAATTTTTGGAAAGAGGAAGGAAAAGGGAAAAAGGGGGAAAAAAAGGCAAACATAACAAAACCACCACATAAGCACGTCTCACCTAACAAATAAAACACAACCAACAAACCATGAAAAGAAAGAGAAAGAGGAAAAAAAATATATATATACATATCCACCTCAAAACTGACTTAATCCACAAAAAAAAAAGAAAAAGGGAAACAGAGGAACAGGAACGACAAAACTGGGAAAGGGAAAAGGGAAGGGGGAGAAAGGAGGGGAAAGGACAACAGGAAAGACAAGGGGGAACGGAAAAAGAATACCGTCAATCGTGGTTACTTCCCCCTCCCGCTCCCTCCAACTCACGAACCCCCACACCAAAAAAAAAAAATATAAAAAAAGAGATAATGATCCCCAGCCCAAATATCACCGACACCCAATCGAAAAAAAAAAAAATAATACCTAGACACGGGGGGGGGGGGGGGCACTAACGACATACATGATATTTCAGAGGGAGAACCGACCAGAAAATCCAATGAGGGCGGGCACCCACGGCGACACCAGAACGGACAGACAGCAGAGAAAGATCGGAAACAAGACAGGAAAAGAAGAATACAGAAAAGAAGAGAAGAACAAGAAATAAGATTGTATAAACCACAAAGAATATGGATCAACGAGAATGCACTGTTAGACAAGACGGAAGAGGGGGGGAAAGGGGAACACAATTAATAACAATAGACGCCGCTGATCAGACCGAGCCCGGTCCCCTGGCGGGGGTCTCGCTGAAAAGTTAAATCTTCATCTCTCTTTTTTTTTTTTTAATTACCAATTGGCTTTACACTTCAAATTTTGTTTTTTGGTCTTTACCACTTTTATTTATTTTCAATTGGATTAAGTCTGCAATGCTAACGCTGGAGCAGACCGAGGCACATTATTTTTCAATCCTTTCTATTGCCTCAACTCAAATCTCAGGCGGTTTGGGGGTTCTACAGGAGGCGCCACTGGCATGACCTCGCAGCTGGGCGCCTGTTCCCATCGTCGCCTCGTCGTCAGCGAATACTCGCTTGCACAGCCGGACTCCACCGCACAGAAACGCAGACACGGATAATCCGCTCATGGGAGCACATTCCCGTTTCCAGCTGCAACAGTACGAGCGTCAATGCTTGTTCACGTAATCCTTCGAGCCCTTCCGACCTTCCACGACAGGGAGACCTCCTCTTTGTTGAAAACGATTTACTTGTCAGGTGTGTCAGGCGCGTCAGGATACCGTAGTCGCCGGCGAGGGTTGCGAGTCACCCTTGGGAGTTCCTTTTATTGGACCCGGCGTCAGCGGCGAAGTATACTTCGTTTTATCTCCTGTTAAATAAAAAAAAAAAAAACTTTTTTCGGTAGCGTAACATTAGCACTGCAACGATACGCGCAGTCGTCCGGATGATCTCATCGTCGTGGCGTGAGACTTGAACCCTTGACGGTCAGGTGCACTCGCTCAGCGTACTCTCCGAACGTCGTGGGAATAAAGAGGGGCCAGTCATAACAATCTCAACTTGCCGAAGAAAAAAGACAAAAGGAGGAGAGTTTGTTATACAACCCCCCAAACGAGGCAAACCTCACATGTTTCGTCATGGACACCTAAGATGCCAACACTCGCTTACCGGACCGTGCACAGCCTGTTTCTCAAACTCAACGCTGCCGTTCCATCCAGCGCGTCGGTGGAACGTCTTTTTAGCTGAGCTGGGGACGTCGTTAGGAGGAAAAGGCGAAAACTCTCCTATCAATAACTTTGAAAGTAAATTGCTTCTGCGAGTGAATAAACTATTTTGATGAAAACGCAAGTCAGAAAATTACTGCATTTATTTCAGGCTCGCAGGGTTTTTCACGAATCAAAACTGCTGTTCATTTTGCTACCACAAAAATATAAAAAAGTAACTTCGAAAGTAACTTCAAAGTAACTCGCTACTTTTTTACAGTAGTTAGTAGTTTACTCAATTACTATTAAAAATGTGTAATTTCTACTCTACTCCAATTACTTTTGGCGTCGATACTCAGTAACTTAACTTAACTACCTTTTTTGAGTAATTTGTACATGTCTGCTTAGAACAGGGTTGCTTGTGCTGTTAACCTACAAATTAACATGTATATATATGTTTTAAATTGTTGAATTTAAATGGCATATTGCATTGACGCAATTGAAGACCAATCTCCATACTGTATGCTCCAATTGCGCTATTATATAGAGGTACAAAAAATTGGGCACTACCGACAAAAGTACCTCACTTCAGCAGGCTGATTCAAACCGAAACTGATCTAGAAAAAGAGCGACAATGACGTCAACGTCTCCGATCTCGCTTGGCGTCAAAGTAACGACGTCATCTGTGATGCCGGCACTAATCTTTCTGTCTTTTTTCTGCTTGCGGTACTGCGTCATTTCTTTCTCCGGCGGGCATTTTCTTGGTAAAATAAAAGCAGTTATAAAAAAGACAGAAAGAGAACAACACAATGCGATAGTGCCGGCGGGGCAGCCCGCGTCATAGATGGCGTCGTTACTGTGATGCAGAGCAAGGGTGAAAATGTCGACGTCTCTGGCTCCCTTTTTCTCGATTACTTTTTGGTTGAAATAGCCAGCAGAAGTGAAGTAATTTTTCAGGTAGTGCGCGAACTTTCTTTTTTGTTTATGTCATCGTGCGAGTAGAACATATAGTATAAAGATGGGCCTCCGATTTCGTAAATGCAACATGCCCTTTAAGGTCATTATTTAAAAATTAAAATATTTCCGTCAATTAGTGAACTAAAAATCTACTAAATCTTTTTTTTTTTTCAATTTGGTACAAATAAAAGAGCACTGTATTTGACGTCAAGCGAATTTGCGCGTTTTAATGTTGTGTTTATATTTTACTAGCGTATTACAGTAAAACAGTGAAAGTGGTTCAAAGCAATGTACATTTTATGGCTAAACACAATACAAATTACAAAAATCATTAAATAAAAAAGCACCAAAGTTTGCGTAAAATTTAATCTCTCTGTGGACAGCGATTTTTGAAGTGATGAAGACAACGATGCAGCTATTACCTCCTGGTTTGTAGGTCAAATGATTGCTTTTCTCTAACGAGCTAGTGTCAGTGCAGAAAAAGTAAATGAAGTGTAGGCAGTATCAAGAAGCTACAGTAAAGCTTCTAGATTTTTTACTGAAGTACATAAATTAATAACTCCCCTCGAAGATCAAATGGCCTACGCTAAGTTTTTAGCCTTTTTTCAAGACTATGTTAAAGTATTTCAGTTATGCTGTATATTTCTAAGAAAAAATTACAGGAAATAGTTTGAAGCAGAGTCATCACAAAATAGTCATAAGTTACAGACCACCACATTCGTGAAAGACCCAAAATGTATGTATAAAACTTGTGAAGAACAGGAAAATACACACGGTCAAGCAACGATTGCCAAAATTATAAGTCTCAACTAATTTTATTACTTTTCATCTTTATTTTTCAGAGCGACGCGGAAATCGGTAGTGGGCTTGGGATACGCGAATTGGGTGTTTGGAAAAATTCGACATTTCCGCCTCATGTCAGTGAAGGGTAAATTCACTGTGCACTTCCCGTTTGCATATGCTAAAAATGTTCTTTTCCTGAATGAAAAGGTCTAAAAGCGCTGAATGAGCACCGAAAAGGTGAGTGACTCTGTCTTACCTTTGGGCAAGGGAGACTGACTAAATATATATAAGCAGAGCAAAACCACCCGCATTAATATTACAGCCAACTGCTTTCTTGGAGCTACGGTCTTCCTGGAATCGTAAAGTGAGTACCCTTACTTCTATACTTAAAAGAAACTTTTTGCTTCTGTGCCTTTGAAATACTCCACATTATCAAATGAACCTAATTCGAGGACAATAGGCAGTAAAAAATGCTAAAAACATTCTAAAACATCCTTAAAGAACTGTGGTTCCGAAAATAGTGTCATCCAAAAAGCCTGCCACAGTCCACATCAGGATTGTCCGGATTTTACGAAAGCAATGAGAGCAATTGATTCAAGGTTTAATGGCGGAGAGGGGTGAATGTATCGGATTTTGTTCGCATCGCATAATGTGCGGTAATTATAGTTTCCAGATGCAAGATACACCAGGCATGCATAGGTCTGTTCTAGAAGACGGTTAATGTTTGCTGCAGTATTCACTGTCTGATCAATTCCCAAGCGCATTGTTTAAGCTAAGCCCATGGTGCAAAAACGTTCTGGAGACATTTTAGTATTTTTGGCTGCTTACGTAACAAAAAAGGGGCAGCTGAAGAAGCACTTTTTTACTGCAGGATGGTAAAACATGTTTGAATACAACCTAGAATAAAACCAGATATGAAAAATATATTTTCTTCGGTATGACATAATCGACTACGGCCGTCTTCAGTGAACGAATGTGGCGGGTTTTAGAAACTCATCAAGCCCATTTTCTAATATTCGCTAATTATTTTTTTTAGTAGTCTAATGCTACCGAATACAATGGCTGTCTTAGTTTAGGAAACCTAAATTCGCTGACTGTTTATGAACAGCCACCGCGCGTCTACTTTTCCATGGAGCACGTCAGAGCCAATCGTCGCCTTCAATGCAAAAAGCAGTAGATAACGAGATGGAGAAAGCGATCCTCTTCGATAATGCAATCCGCGATTCGCATTAGACCAATATCTTAGTCGCGTAAGCTGCTTGGCTTACTCGCGTACAGGCCAATAATCGCTTCTGTCGCTTGCGATGATTTTCTTTGCGCCGTGCTCTGCAGTAAAGAGAAGCGCAAGCCTTTTTAATCAGTTAATCAACAGTGCCCATATTACTGGGTTAAATGGGGTAATTAGTTTCCAATCGTTAAATGAATGTTAACGCGATAGCGTTTACGAGCTCGTGTCACTCGTGTTATGGGACCAAAAATCCCATATTGCGACATGCTTAGCCAAGTGTGACGTTCCATGTGACGTCACACGTGGCTGTGACGTCATGAATATATCGACCCACTAAACTTGGCAAAACAATTGTCCGCCAAATTTAGCGAAACAATTTCCACCAAATTTAGCGGAAGTTTTCCACTAAATTGAGCGTGTTGATAGGGTCATGACATCACAACCACATGTGAGGTCACACGTCACGTGACATGATGTCACATGTGGCGCTACCAACTATACCACGCACACACCTTTGCACGGCTTAGGAAGGAGCGCGTGGTTATATGAGAGGTCTGCGAACGGGACCCGATAAAGCTATCGCGTTCCGCTCTTAAAGGCTAAGCTTAAGCCTCCCCCAAATTTTGTTTGTTTCATGTTCTAAAAATGTATAAAATAAATAAAATTCTGCTATGGCATACTAGCATTTGTGGCAACTAGAAGAAAATAAATGTTTATATTCATCGCTTATGCTTTAAATATGTCCTTTTTTAATATGTTTATACACACCAAACTCTACAATGATAATGCCTTTGCGCATATTCTGCCAGTTTCGTGCTGAGTGCTGAAGAGAGAAAAATAAATCTTATCTTCGATATTTCGGGTGAGATCCGGTTGATGAATGTTTTTTTTGCAGGTCACACATATGGCGGGGACAATAAAGGTAGCAGTTCTATGTGTGCTGTGCCACCTAATCGGTGCCAATAACCAGCATAAATCACTACTAGAAGTATTCAAGAAACCCAAGGACATTAAAAGCGTGAGAACTGCCAGTCTATTGTTGGTGTAGTTATATAATATAGCAGTTAAAACATAAATGTAAAGTGTCTATAATTTTTTTGCACGTTTCGAAGGAGCGTTTTTACAATTTCATTTTCACTTATAACACTGTCATCGCCATTTTCAATATTATAAAAGCTGGAAACGTTAAGAAACGAGAAAAATAAATTTGCAACAATATCAAAATAATCTTTAGAAACAATCACGCTTGCACACACAAGACCAGCAGTACGCATGCGCAGCAATCTGTTTTTGGGAAGAAAAAAGCATCCTTGTAAAGTCGCAGGCGATATGGAAAGCCCAAGCGAGAGTGTGGCACCGAACACTTCAGTACTATAAAGAGTGTTTTTCTTTGCCAAATCGTTAAAATTGCGAAATTACGTTCTCCAAGCTCAATTTTTGAACAAAGGCGCATGCTTCCTACCAAAAGTCTACAACCCCGACTGGTGTCAAACCCGAGTTAGAGGATAGTACCACCCTTGAAAAATAGCATACCGCTGAGAGAAATTGTCTATATCGCCTAATTACTCACATGTCACGTTAATAAAAAAGCCAGATCGTTAAAATTGCTGAACGTTTAGACGAACGCGCATGCTTTCTGCCCGAATGCTAGAACCCCAACTAGTGTCAAACCCGAGTTAGAATGCAGTGCGTCCCTGTAAAATAGCATACTGCTGAGAACAATTGTCGATATTGCCTAATTACTCACGTGCCACGTCATTAAAGAGGAGCCGAATTGTTAAATTTGCAAAATTACGTTGTCCAAGCTTAATTTTCGGACAAACGCGCATGCTTCCTGCCCAAAGGCTAGAACCCCAGTTAGTGTGAAGTCTGAGTTAGAGAATAGTGCCATCCCTGTAAAATAACATACCACTGAAAGCAATCGTCTATATCGCCTAAGTACTCACGTGCCACGTTAATAAAGAAAAGTCAGATCGTTAAAATTGCGAAATGACGTCCTCTAAGCTTAATTTTTGGACAAACGTGCATGCTTCTTGCCCAAACGCTAGAACCCCGACCAGTGTCAAATTCTAGCTAGAGGATAGCACCATCCCTGCGAACTTGCGTAACGCTGAGAGCAATCGTCTATATCGCATAATTACTCACGTGTGACCTTAATAAAGAAAAGCCAAAATCGTTAAAATTGTGAAATTACTTTCTCCAAGCTCAATTTTTTGGACAAACGCGCATGCCTGATGTCCAAAGGCTAGAAGCCCGACTAGTGCCAAATTCGAGTTAGAGGTAGTACCATCTCTGTACAATTGCATACCGCTGAGAGCAATCGTCTATATAGCCTAATTACTCACTTGTCACGTTAATAAAAAAACGCCAAATCATTAAGATATCGAAATTACGTTCTCCGAGCTGAAGTTTTGGACAATCGCACATTCTTCTAGCCCAGAGGCTAGGACCACGACTAGTGTTAAATCCGAGTTAGAGGGTAGTACGATCCCTGCGAAATCGCATACCGCTAAGAGCAATCGTCTAGCTATATCGCCTAATTCCCCTGAATTTATTAGTTTTCTAAAACAAACATCAGGATTGGTCAAAAACATGCCCGCCATCCGCACCCGCTACTCCGAGGAATGGAATGTGTTTCCGTTTCGTACGAACTACAGTTACCAGTCTTTAAAACATAATCTACCCTCATTGCTCAACAAATATCATGCACATGACGTGGACATTTATAATATGAACCCTAAATCATTGTACTTACTTTTTTGTATAGAATGTTTGTGTAAACCTGTGAAACCAAGCTCTTTTGTGTATGCATTTTACTTGTTTCCTGTTGCTATAGTCTCTGCAGTTATTTTTGTATCCCCGTATCTGTCTGCCAAAATGCACGGGGCGTGGACCTCGTCAAGTCAACATGCGTTGACTTTTTGTCCGTGGCTCCGGCGTCTGTAACTTGTACAGATGCAAAAAAAATTAATAAATATTCACGTGTCACATTAATAACGGAAAGCCAAATCGTTAAACTTGCGAAATTACGTTCTCCAAGCTCAATGTTTGGGCAAACGTGCATGCTTCTTGCCGAAAAGCTATAACCCGATAAAGTTACAAATTTAAGTTAGAAGGTGGTAACATCCCTGTGAAATTGAATACCGCTAAGATCAATAATCTACATCGCATATTTACTCAGGTGTCACATCATTAAAGAAGAGCCAAATTGTTAAAATGCCGAAATTACGTTCTCCAAGCTTAATTTTTGGACAATCGCGCATGATTCTTACCCAAAGGCTTGAGCCCCGACTAGTGTCAAACCCAAGTTAGAACATAGTACCGACACTGTGAAATAGCATACCGCTTTGAGCAATCGTTTTTATTGCCTAATTACTCAGGTGTCACGTCATTAAAGGGCAGCCAAATCGTTGAAATTGCGATATTACGTTCTCCAAGCTCAATTTTCGGACAAACGTGCATGGTTCCTGCCGAAAGGCAAGGACCCCGACTTCTGTCAAACCCGAGTTAGAGGATAGCACCTTTCCCGTAAAATGGCATACCGCTAAAAGAGCAATCCTCTTCATCGCTTAATTACTCGCGTGTCATGGCATTAAAGAGGAGCCAAATCATTAAAATTGCTGAATGTTTTGACGAACGCGCATGTTTCCTGCCCAAAGGCTAGAACCCCGACTTGTGTAAAACACGAGTTAGACGATAGTACCGTCACTGTACAATAGCATACCCTTGAGAGCGATTTGCTATTTCATCTAATTACTCAGGTGTCACGTCATTAAAAAGGAGCCGAATGGTTAAAATTTCGAAAAAAACTCTCCAAGTTAAAGTTTGAGACGATCGCACATGATTCCTGCCTAACCCCGACTCGTGTCACACCCGTGTTAGATTATAGTACTTTTCATGTACAACAGCACATCACCTAAAGCAATTACATATTTTGTCTAATTACTGGAGGCTTGTTTCATTAATCTTTAGGATGGGCAGGTAAAAACGCGAAAATATTATGAGCAATAGACTTGGACTCTTTGGTTAATGTTGATTAACGTTACAGCGCATCACAAGAGAAACACCAACTTGCCCAGTCAGCAGTCTTATCAGCTTATATTTTGGTTAATACTTTTATGTACAGTGAATCGCATACCATCGAGAGCTATTGCATGTTTTGTCTAATTACTCGAGGTTTTGGTCATTAAAATAAATATAGGCTAGGAAGCTGAGAACGCGAAAATAATATATTCAAGCTGACTTGTCGTTTTTGTAAACAGACATGTCTTTGGATCATGAAAAAGATCACTGGAGAAGGGGAACAAGGGAGACAAACGACATACAGGAATCTCCAAACACAAGTAGGTGACTGGTGCGCGACTAAAAAATTCGTCTGGTCCTGATATCCAACCAGGGAGCTCCCCGGAGCCCTCTACCAACTGAGCTAACCAGGAGTTAGACGTCAGTAGAGCAGACGGGTTTTATCAGCTGCCACCACTTTAACACCAACAAGGATGAATGCCCGTCATTTTAATGTTATTATGATCAATGCAAAGGTGCATTAATAAAAATCCCTGGAGAAGGGGAACAAGGTGGACAAAGGATATACACAAATATCCAAACACTGAAACTGGATGAGTCCCTTGTTCGATATCAGGACCAGGTAGATTTTTTCGGTCGCACACCAGTCACCTAGCTGTGTTTGGAGAATTGTGTATGTACTTTGTCCCCCTTTTTCCCCTTCTTCAGGGATTATTATCATCATTCTTGTCCAGCTCGCCTGGACCTTTGCATTAATCATAATGACATTAAAAGTCAGGCCGTTCACCCGTGTTGGTGTTCGAGTGGTGGCAGCTAATAAAACCTGTTTGCACCACTGACGTCTAAATCCTGGTTAGCTCACTTCGTAGAGCGCTCCGCTGGAAATGGAGAGCTCCCTGGTTCGGACCAGGACCAGGCGGATTTTTTCGATCGCGCACCAGTCACCTAGCTGTGTTTGGAGATTTTGTTTGTCCTTTGTCCCCATTGAACCTCTTCAGCAGAGATTATTAATGCTATTATTGTCTAGCTCGCTTGCACCTTTGCAGTATTGCATTAAAAAAAACTATAAAGTCCTTCCCTAAAATATTAATTATTTTCAAATTTCTTCTCTGAGGCTCGTCGCAGCCAAAGAATGGTGAAATCTAGAGTGACCACAAGTCTAAGCTCGTGAATAACCGAATTGGTTTAAGGAACTCTGTTTAGCGTTGTGCTGCTGTGCACGTCGTCGTTTGACACAATTGTGGTCTGATGCTGCGCTGTTTTGTCGCGTGTTATTTTGACGTAGGCAGTTTTTGTCGCCACTGGGCTTTCTTTGATACTGTTTTGCAGTGTTGTCCTTATTATAAAGAAAAGCAACGCCCTAGCTTTATTTGTTAGTTCAACAAAAACCAACATGTTGTAAGATTTGTTGCCGTCCTCAAAATGCAAACGACGAAATACATTACACAAATAAAGGTAGCGCAAAAGAAAAGGACAAGTAGAAGACAATTCGCTTTACGCGCACGAGATTGCCAGTGCGCCCCATTTTTCTATCGAACAAAAATTAAAAGGAAATTCAGCTATCAAAGAACAGGAGAAATTGATGAGGCGCAAGTTATAGCAGCATGCATCAGTGCACCATCGGTAGCCTTGTCGGTGAAGGAACTGCACTGCTCACAAAGTTTTGTCTGAGAAATTTGTTTTACTAACGAGATTTCTAGAGGCCTCTCTCTTTGCGTTTTTGTTTTTTTGGAGTTGGTCAACATTCCAAGTCGGGTTTTGCCGCTTTTTTTTTTCTTTTTCCTTTTCTTTTTCAAGTGTTCATATTAGTGTACTTATTGATTTTTAACCACTCTTCTTTTCTTGTTTCTTAGTTTTGAAGTAAAAAATAACTTTTGCTCTGTTTTGGCCTTATTTTGTTTCTCATTTCGTAGATTTTCTTGCGCTTCATCTTTATCTTCCTTTGTTTCTTCACTAAACGCCTGTTGTGAGCAACGTTTCGTATGAGTCCGCGCTTTTCCGTATCTGTCTTCTACTTGTCCTTCTCTTTTGCGCTACCTTTATTTGTATAATGTATAACCAACCTTCCCGTCATATGATCTTAGTATAACGAAATCCAGTTAATCTACCAAAAAAATTTGAAGAACGTTACATATTAGTTAATTTAGATATCAGTATCATTTGGCAGTGATGAGTTGCTGATACGAACTTCGACAAGAATAAACGTTTAGAGAAGGAGATCATGGTGTTTATTATAAAATTTTTTTATAAAATTTGTAAGTATACTTTTTAAATTTTGACTGGATTTACTTTAATGTCTAGGTGACACATTTTGAAACGTTGATGCGGAAAAGGCATTTCCTCCTTTCGGTGCAGTTTACAAAGTGCAAATATTTCGCTAAAAGCCGAAAAAGTATCCATCAAAAGTTACGAGTAACGAGAAACCCAATTTAGTAGACCACACCGTAATGTCATAACAAAAATTACTTTATTCGTTAGCCTTTTTGAAATCTTACGATAACGTTAGTGCGTTGGCGAAAAAAAAGTAACATGTTACCGGTAACATCGTTCCTTGTAGCACTTTACTTCCACGACTGCTGTTTTTTTTTTTACAGCATTCGAGTTTTTCTACGCATGCATTTTTATGACGTATTATCTTGTCGCTTGCTAGTTTCATCCACTTAGAAACATGTGTTATTGAATTAATTATGCTTCATTTTTGCAGCTATTCAAGGATGGAAAGACGTATTACGTCACAGCGGGTACAATCAAAAAAGGTCCCGAGCAGTCTCCAAAATACGATTTGTACTGCGGTGAAGTGACGGTTAAACGTATTGCGCCTCAAATTATCATAGAGAAGCGCTATCTGTATCACCCGAGAGGAAAATGGACCTGGTATGTAGTCACAAACCTTATAAATATGTAAAAGGCAATTTTGTGGAAGCTTCTGAATAAGAAATTTTGAATTTGAATGCATGTACAGCTGCGATCGCATAGCATTCTCATTTGATCAAATATTCCCACCGTTCAGTGTCTTGAAGGGGAGTTTTGGCCATTCGGTTTATTGCAAGCCAGTAAGGCATCTTTATGCATTTCGGCACGTGTGACACTTTTTATGGGACTCGTTTTCAGCATCCTATAATCCTTGTAATTGTATAGATATAGAGAATGTTTTTGGCATAATACCAGATGCCATGTTCCCGCACACAAGCGCGCGCGCGCTTATATTGGCTACGAAACGGCTGTTTATTGTGGTAAAATAAACTATTATTAATAATATTAAAGATAGGTAAACAGGTAAACAAAATAAAAAAATATCGTCAAAAAATGATCGGACTTCGCGCTCTATTTTATTTTTTCGACGCCTATTATTTCTAAGCGCACATATTACGCCGTCATATTCTAAACATGATGTTAGGGCATGAAAGAAAAAACAAAATGAGGTGAAAGAAGGGCCGTTATTTTTCGCTCTAAAAGGGAATTGTTTCAGGCTTCATGCGAACTACAGCGTGACCTTTGGAAAAGACTCGCACAAAAAAAGAGATTATGCTGATATTACAGCCCTGCACGGAGAGAAAAGTACGCCTTTTTATTTATGATACCAATGATGGCTGCTTTCTCACGCCTTATGTGAAAAGAAATGTACCCATTTTTTCTTCCAATAGAGCTTGTGGCAACTCTGTATCTACTCTGGTTAGAAAACAAGACCTGCGCTCTTTTCTATAACAGTCTAACAGGTAAGCATTCGCTCCCCTTCAAGTCAATGTACTGGTGAGTGAAACTTAGACTTTTCGGAAACATTGACAACCATCATTTTTGAAAGACCGATATATAAATGTGGGCAATTTTACCTTCAGATTCTCACTTGCGCGTATCACTCAACATTCGTAATCATGGCAGAGGGTGCAAAAGTACTTTTATATTGTAATTAAATATCAATACTTATTAATTTGTCTAATACAACCTAAAGGTCATGGAAATATAACAAAAATTACTACATTATAGAAGAAAATAAGAACAATTACAATTTACTTAAAATATATTTTGTTCTTAGCCCGAGACTGAGGCAGGAAAAGAGGAAAGTTTCAAAGTAGAAGAAAAATGAACAGTCGAGGAATCGTCTCTATTATAGAGACGTGTCCTCGACTGTTCATTTTTCTTCTACTTCGAAACTTTCCTCTTTTCCTGCCTCAGTCTCGGGCTAAGAACAAAATGGTTAACATCCACCAGCTCGCCTGCGCACTCACTGCATTATCATTAAAATATATATTATTTTCAAAATACGTTTTAAAGACCTTATACAACGGGCCACTAATACTCTTCGCAACAAAGCATTTTATTTATCATTTAATTACTTAATTTGCACTAGCCGCTTTTTAAAGTCTTCTACCAAAGTATCGCGAAGCGTATTATGAGGAAATAGAGGTGAGATTTATAGGCGAGAGGTCTGCTTGTCAATCTTGGGGGAGTCTCCACGAATCTAGATTATCCACTTCTTCACTGTCTCTGGTGGTTTAGGACGGGTAAACTAGATATGCTTGCTTGCTTCGTTTCCCGTGCGACATGATACCGGACTGAAGAAAAGAAAAATAAAGTACCAGCAGCGTCCAAGTTACTTGTTACTAAAGATATAGTGAAGTTCCTATCGTCACGATAGAGCAAATATTTGGTTGGTGGTTGCCCTACGTTTTATCAGCAGCCTCTAACCCTGCATTTTACCTATCTTCTTCTGAACTCTAGACCTTGTTTTGTTTAAAGTATACGCAACTGGTTCGTCCTCTTCCGGAGGCCAACCTCAGAACAGTGGCGTCATAGCTGTTACGGGAACAAAGATTACCCCTCTGAATTGTTTTTTTTTTCAATGGCATTCTCTGCTTTTGTGTTGCCAAGTTTTCAACTTCAAATGGTGGAAAGTATATCTTATTTTTCTAGGTGTGTCCATGAGTTCGTTACTGTAGTATTTGTTCATTGTTTTCTCTCCCCGTCCCCTCGCCCAAGATACGTCCGAGCTGTTTTATTTGTAAAAAAAAATGTACTTGGTTTTTGAAGTCTAAGAGTAATCAGTATTTTTCTTACCCTTACTGGGCCAGTGTAATTTATTACATTATTAAATGGCTTCGAGAGGTGACAGTAAGTAAATTACTGCAGCTAAAATATAGTAATTAAATTAGTTTTTGTTGTAATGTGTAATAAAACTCATTGCAAAAGTAATAAATTATATCACTCATTAAAACAAAAAAAAAATTATTTATGTAATTCATTACTTCCGTAATAAATGACATTACTCATTACAGAAAACCTTAATTTAGTTACAGTAATTGCCTTACAGTCACCTCTGAGATACGGCATCTACACCCTAAAAACTCTCCGCGCGACTACTTCACAACCTCGGTTGTGTCAGAACAAAGCACGCTGTTGTTCAATTTGTACAATTTATTGAGTTTGTCGAGAGTATAACAAGGCTTTGAAGAAGACTGAACTTCACAAATACATTCTGTTAACTTCTTTGTTAGGACACGCATGTAACAAAACGAGCTGTCTATAAACAGATAGTTTTAGCGCAATATTGGCGACTCCAGTGAAATAGATGGCAGCTCGAGGCTGGTTTGGCAGGATCGCTTACCACACTTCTCGAGTGATTCAGATATTCACAAAACCTGTAGGTCTAAACACGAGGCCGGAAAAGTAGCTGCAAACACACCTGATGAAAATCGTCAATATAAGTCGCGAGACACATTTTCGGTTGGGAGCAACGCTGGAACATGCTTACATTTTGACACGTCTACGAAGAAGTATGTTTCATGTTTTCAAATCGCGGAGGTTCTTCTCTCGATGCACGTGCACTAATAAATATTTTTTTTTAAGGACTGAAACATGAATTTTGTGACGTACGTGTCGTATTCATTAACTTAAAAGAAAACAAATGTTGTGCCTTGCTCCTTGCGCCGGGTTTGTGCAATTCTATCGAGCGTGCCAGTTGAGCGCTTTTTAAGCAAGGGCGGTGACGTGTTTGCATTGAAGCGAGGGAAGCTTTCGAACGATTCATTCGAGAAGTAACTGGTGCTTGTTTACAGCATGAAGTAGTACGCGGATTAAGACACCTGTAGCCTTATATATCCCCCCCCCCCCAAAAAAAAAAAAAAAAAAAAAAAAAAAATTCACTATTTGTTTTCCATTTCACTCGAAGTTCGACCGCAGCCGACGCTGCGATCCATTGGAGATAGTTAAGCAGTTCCGGAAGTGGATCGTCACAGCGCTCATCTCCTTTGCACGTCTGCTATAACCGACTAAACCAATCGCGCACGATGAGATCTTTTTTTAATGTGTGATTGGTTTAGCCGATGAGGTCAGACTGACAGGTTCCTCCGAGGCTGTGAGAGAAATAAAGCTAACCAATATTTTGTTTTACCTCAAGTGAGGACGCAGCCAACCCCACTCATACTGTTCGTCATGTTGCTGTACGTGTTCTATCGTCACTGAACCAATCATAAACAAAGATAACTAGTGATTGGGTGCTCTTGACGCAGCTTGATTGGTGCTATTACTCGTAGCGTCGGCTGCGTCTGGGCTTGAGCGGAAGCAAAGTAGAGTGCACATGCAGGAAAAAGTGAAAAATATAAAAGCATGCCCAATTGTGAAAGTTAGATAAAATAAAAGAATGTGAAACTTTAATGAATGAGAAAACTAGAAACCTTTGACAGTAAAAAGAAACAGTTCCGTCTGGATCGCTCACGAGAGTCTGCTTGGGCTCAGGGAGTTGAGTCATTAACGCGGCGACGACTTGGTACTTCATAGAGTGACTTGATAGACCCCAAGACTTGTTGCTTAGAATCTCTCGCTTCCTCGCATTAAGGCCTAGGCAGGCATCCGGTACATTGAGAGAGTGCGGCAGTAGTATAGAAAATGAGAGTGCAGGACAATCTCCCATTCCCCAGACCTTGACCGTTTCAAGGAACAAGACTTTTTTGAATGTGTTTTTTAATTATTATTATTTCTAGTCCCTAATTATAATATTATCATAGGGGGTCGTTTCTACCCTCTTTTCTGACAAAGATATGAGACCATGTCCTGTTCAGAAATCTGTTCCGTCTAGTTGACATGAAGGGAGACAGGGAGCGATTTATGAACTTGATATTGTCGTATATCTTTGTTATAACGGTCGGAGGTGTTTTTGTCTGAAATGGTCAAGGTCGGGAAAATGGGGGATAGTCCAGAACTCTCACTTTTTATAGTACTTGCGGCACGAATTCGACAATGAAGTTTTCTCTCCTGGAGCAGAACTAGGTCGGATCCAAAGTGCCAAGTGTGTCCGCCGGCGCGTGCCGCCCTCGAGAAAGGCCAGCGATCCAATCTTTCTCCGCGTTCCTCGCGCAACCCTTTTTCTTTTCTTTCACTTGAAGACCATGACACAAACCTACAAAGAACGAGCGATGTGACGATGCATTTTTAGAGAGCAGCTCTTAAGCGCCTGTTTCCGGGTTTCCCGGCGTCGGCGTAACCGCGATAAATTTAGCGCAAAACTTAACCTCACGTGATCTCACCAGCGATTTGATTTTCTGCTAAATTTAACAGGGAGTTGAATTGGTGTTGAGGTGACGTGGCGTCAATTTTCCTTCTTAATCTAGCGGAGAAGCTGAATTGGTTCATCAATGACGTGACACAAAGTCATGTGGTGTCATTTATCACGCTAAATTTAGCGAGAAAACAGTGGGCGGAGGAGAGGGTAAGGTGGAGGAGGGGAAGGTATGGAGGAGGAAGGGGAAGAGGGGGAGAAGAAGTGGGGGTTATGAGATGATGATGATGATGATGGGTTTATTTGCGGGCCTGCAAACAGCCAGTGGCCTGAGCAGCAGTGCACTGTCTTGTACACAGATACATAAAAGTACGTGATAAAAACTCAATCAGGCGAAAATGACTGTTTCACCAAAAAAGGCATTGTGAGTCTGTCGCGGACGTGTCATTGGGCAAGTGGCCCGCACATTGGGATAAAACATAACTCTGCATTTTGATGTCCTCCCTGACGGTACGCAGAACCTCAGCGACATCAGCAGGTGGGTACAATCAAGAGAACCATGCACAATTTGACGCAGGAAATGCATTTCTCTTGCAATTCATCTATCGTGCAGAGGCACTAGACCGAGGTCATTGAGAGGGGAATGGTAATTGTAGAAACAGCGGTGGCCAATATATCGATCGTATAAAATTCGTATAAACTTACGCTGAACGTTTTCAATAAGATTACTATGTAACATCGTAACAGAGTTCCAAACCACAGACGTGAACTCGAGGCGTGATCTAACCAACGCACCATAAAGACATAAAAGACACTCAGAGGGACGTAATTGTTTTGTCAGCCGCGAAATTACACCCAGTTCGCGAAGTCATTGACCAACAATGCGAGAGACATGAAGGCGAAAATCCAATCTTGAGTCCACAAAGACACCAAGATCCCGTACATAGACAACCCGCAGCACTTGCTATTCAAATATAGTGTAGTCGAAGACTATGCTCCCCTTCTTCCTGGTAAGGGACATTGCTACTGTCGTTTTTTGGATTCAGTTCAAGCCTATTTTTTAAGCACCAATGTTCAACGGAGTGGATGTCATTTTGTATCAGAATACAGTCATTCACATTGTCAACCACACGGAAAAGTTTATAGTCAGCGGCGCACATTAGCACTTTCGAGTTTCTGATGGAAGATGGTAGATCGTTAAGAAATATCAAAAACAGGAGTGGTCGCAGGTTAGAAACTTGTAGTACGCCAGATAAAGATGCAAATGTCTCCGACACTAGCATAATTTTGGCGATTTGAAAGGTAACTTTCAAACCATGTGCAATACAAGGTGCATAGTCCGTATTCTTTTCATTTCAACAAGAGTATCTGGCGGTCAACGATATCGAAAGCCTTGGTCATGTCAAAGTAGACTGTGTTTACCTGAACACGGTTGCATACTGCAGGACCACTATGACCGAGGAAAGTAGCTAAGTTCCTCTCCACTGATCTGCCCATGAGGAATCTGTGTTGCAAAGGTGAATTGTTTTGTTTAAATTATGAGTACAAGCGTTCATACACCAAAATCTCAAAGACCTTTGAGAAGCCACAAAAAGGAGACACAGGGCGGAAATTATTGAAATTACAAGGATTTCCTGACTTGAAGACTGGTATTACGACTGAAACTTTCCACCGAGGAGGATGAACCCCATACTGTAAAGACAGATTAAATATATGTGAAAGGATAGGTATAAATATTTCAGCACATCCTTTGATAATAAAATTAGAAATGTCATCACAGCCAGTTGAAAGTTTTGGTTTAAGCTTCAGTATCGAGCATATCACCTCATCCTCGGTTGCACTGTGGTATGCTAAAGAGTCAGCAAAACACCAAAATTTGAAATCATTAGGCATACTGTCCCGTTTCGAAAAGCAAGAGCTAAAGTGATTAGCAAATGCTTGGCTCACTTCTTGTGGCTTGCATAAAATCTTATCCTCAATTTTTAACCTAGAAGCACTGACACTATCCTTACTTTGGGCCCGAGCATAATTGCAAAAGCAACTTGGTTCTTCTTTAAAAGTGTTTCCCAAACAGCTGTGATAACGAGCTTCATCTTGAGAGTAAAGCTTCTTAACTATTGCTCTGCAGACTGAAAACCTCTGATACCAATATTCACAATTTGACTTTTTATAGAGTTTGTGGTAATACTGCTTTTTACACATATAACATTTCAGGACAAATGAAAACAACTTAGGAAATTTTGATTACCTTGAACAGTGTTTGAGTATGAATTCTTCTTCAGCCCGCTGGACAGTTGATGTTACCAATTTGACACAAGAATTAACGTCCGTAAGGTGAAAGAGGCAAGACCAATCATAGGCACGAAGAAGATTGTGTAGGCTGAGATAATCGCCACGCGTATAAATAAATTTGGGTAGTGACTGCTGACGTAGTATTTGAAATGATAAAAAGAAGCATAGTGTAAACAGAGGGATAAAATAATCGACTGGGACAAGCGTCCCTCGTGTCTCTTTCACGTCGAAGATGGGTACATTTGATATGGTCAATTCTAAAACATTTCCAGCGCAGTTTATTATTGTATTGTGCTAATGCAACCCGTAGAATGATAAAATTGGTCAGGCACTGTACTTTATCTCGTTCTACAGCGCAGTCACTCTGGGCAAAGCAAGTTAACCAGTCGACCTCCGGAAGGTTAAAATCGCCGTAAACGTGTACTTTGTAATTTGAAAAACCAATTCGGTTTTCTAGGTCTGCAAAACGGTCTACGAAAACACAAACGTCAGAATTCGTCGGAAAATAAAAACAGCCAAGGTAGTTTAAGCTACCCGATGCCGGTATTTCCACCCAGACACATTCCCTATACGTCTCAAGGTCTACGCCTAATTGGATAAAAATCAGACTTGAACGCTATTAGAACACTACCACAGTATTTAACAAGTTCGGTGTAGTTTCTGTCTGTTCTAAATACTGAGAATTGACTTGGAAATTAAGAGCTGCTAGTGCAAGATTCATTTAGCCACGGTTCCGTCAGACAAATGATGTCATGGTCACAGGAAAGTGCATTACCAAAAAATTCCTCACTTTTGGTTTTGAGACCTTTTGTATTTTGATAGTACAAGTTAGGTTTCCGCGCTATCACTGGGTGTAACTTGGACAATATTAGAATCTTCAAAGTGCCGTGAACTTCCCACAAAATGGACAGAAGACGCAACCAACAGGCCACGCCTCAGGTTTGTTCAAGAGTTAAAACAAGTCCTTGTCCAAAGAGACATGAAAAGAGCTGTGCGTCGGATACCTGGTTTTCAGTTTGGTGCGCACAACAGTCTTGTCCCCAACAAGCCCTGACAGAAGTCCTTGCACATCCGATGCTTCGGTGCTCACAGCCAGACGGGAGACAAAGAGACCTGTCACTGCCGATGGTCTCGGGGCGGTCTTCAGCACGGACTGCTTAGCTGTGCCATCTGTGCTTGGAGGCCTCTGCGTCTGCCTCTCCAGGTCTGATGAGCGGTGCACTACCGCACGTTGATGACGACCAAAAAGACTTTTGTCGAGCATGGAACTTCGCTAGCGGTACGCCAGCACGCGGTGCACTTGGGTCTGTGGTAACAGCTGATGCGAAGCTACCCGTGGATGGAGCTGGGCAGTCGCTGCCATTGGGCAGTGCTGGGAATGCTACACTCCCACAGACACAATCCCGCAGGTCAGGCACCACGTCACGAAGCGAAATGTTTTCCACTCGAAGCTCCCGCTCTTCGCGTGTAAGCTCTTCCAGTCGATTTATCCAGAAGTATTATCCAGATTCATCCAGAAGTATTATCCAGAAGAACTGTATAATACTTGCAGAATTACCGTTGACACCGCCTGCAGAATCCAAAAGAGCCGCAGAATCCTCGGGGGGCGTGATAGCGAATCTGGCCTCGCTGATAAGCTCCCCTGTCGAAGGATCCCGTCGCTTCATACACTGATTGCATTTGTACTTGCAGTTCCCGGATTCCATGAAGAAATTCTATTCATCCGCCTGAACGTTTATGCACTTGCAATGAAAGCGCATTTTGAAAGACGCACAAGACAAATATTGCGACCGGCCACGAATCGGCTGGGAGCAGCGCGCACACGCGTGCGCCTCGGCAGCCATCTTGGTATGGAGGAGGAGAAAGAGGAGGACGCGGAAAGGAGGGGAAGACGAGGAGCAGAGGAAGAGCGGGTATGGGGGGGAGGAGGGGCATACCGTCTCCTCCTCCCGCTCCCCTCCTACTTCCCCTCCCCTTCCTCCTCCTTCCTTCTTCTCCTCCTGCCCTTCCTTGGCAGCTTCACGTGAAGGTTACAACCTTCATGCGACCTTCACGAGTAAAGGTCACGACCTTCACGTGACCTTCACGAGTAAAGGTTAAAAGGTTAAAAGGCGCGAACAAACAGGACGAAAAAAGACAGGTACAACACGGACAGGCGCCGATCCGTGTTGTACGTGTGTCTTTTTTCGTCCTGTTTGTTCTCGCCTTTTAACCTTTTAATTGATATGAACCAACTAGCCCCATCCAAAGTTTTATTACGAGTAAAGGTCACGACCTTCACGTGAGCTTTACTGTGAAGGTCGTAACCTTCGTCGTGACCTTCACGAGTGATCTTCGTGACGTCACTCGTGACTCTCGTGGTGTCACACGGGACATCGCGTGTGGCGTCATTATTGGAAACGTCCTTAGAATGCAACGCGCGGTTACGCCGAGCCCGTCACCGACGGCGACGGCGACGCCGCTCAAGCCGGAAACGGGCGCCTAAGAGTTGCGTGCTAAAAACGTAAACAGCTCATGCTGTCGATTTCGGTTTTTATATCCATGGGTGACAAAGAATGATCGTTGGTAAATTATGACCCTTAACGTATTGAGAACATTGTTTTGCCGACAATTTGTTGGAGAAACGAGCTCGTGTTTCTTGAAGTGTTGCTTGTTTGGGACCCTAAATTACAACGTTTACGAGATGTGTGCCTCAGTTTAGTTTGTAGATTTTTCGATCGTAGCCTATAAGTGAAGATAAAAAAGGGTTTGGGAAACTTCAGTCTGTTTCACAAAACGCTGACCAATCACTCCTGCAAAACGTGCGCAATACCAAAAGGAAAATAGATTTGTCTGTGTCAAATGGCTACGTACACAAATTAATAAAAGCTGTAATAGTTAAGTTGTCAAATGCTTTGAAACCATTAACTGCTTAATTAGTAAATATGAAGGTTTAGTTACATTTGAAGTCACGGGTGAATATAAATTTTTGGCCCATCCTAGAAAAATATAAGGCACTCTCAACATTTGACGGCACTAAAAAAAAGAAAACTAAAGTGTGACGGCTTTGGATTCTTAGGTTACCTGTCGGTGCGCATCATTCCACTGGAGGTCTAGATCATTATGGCCAAATCACGCAGCTAACGTGCGCCGCCATTCTTTTTTTTTGCATGGCGTAAGCGAACTCAATAACCAAAGATTCTTTTTGCAATAAGATGCTAGCAGTACAGCGTTTCATCTTGCCGGCTCGCGCCTTAATTATTCTCGCCTAGAAAGAAGATGAGGCTGGATTAGCGCGCTTTGGCCACGGGGCTGAAAAAACCGCAATAGGGATTTTTGGTAGATCGTTCTGATGCTCCACCCGCGCCTTTGCGAACGCATTCCATCGTTATCGGAGTTATCAGAATGATCTACTAAACTTGCTTAACGCCGGCCGCAAACTGCATCTTCCACTTGTTTTGTTGCAGATGACTGCGAGGCTTGGGAGTTCGAAAAGCTCGAACTTAACGAAATGGGACACTCAGACTGCTCCAAGTTAACACTTGCTTGCAACAAAAGATCTTTTCTGCACTACGTTTCAGAATGCTACCAAAGTTATTAAACTAAAGATTCGTTGACGCCAAAAGGCTTGTTCTCGTTGATGAATTATAAACATATTAAGGCATAAAACGCTTCTTAACGAACCCCCTTCCCCCCCTTCCTCCCCCATAAAAAAAGCCAAGAATGCCGACTGTCCGTTCGTGCATTTTCCGCTAAATATTGGGAGTGAAATTAAAGTCACATGACCTAAACACCATTTTTTTTTCCGCAAAATCTAGCTTGAAACTTTATGTCACGTGAATTGCCAGGTTCTTTTTACACTACTGAATAAAAAGTTAAAAAGCGCGAACAAATGGACAGGCGCTTCTTCATTGCCACCCGAGCGGCGCTCCGCCGCTGGTAAAAGGCCGGCGAATAAGTATGCGCGGGGCCTTTTGGGTCGGAATGTTCGGCGTGAACAGTCAATAAACGAGTACATGTTCTCTAACGAGTGCGTTGTGTCATACTCTGAGGCGGGCAGCACCGACGGAAATTCTACACTGGCGCCCAACGTGTTAAAGGGCAACTCCGGCCAAAACTGAAAATGAAATAAATTACTGGTATCGCTGTAGTGACACAAAATACGACCGCATCCGAAATATTACGTCAGGGGGACGCTGCATTCCAAACTAATGCCGATAATAAAAATGCGACCCGCCGCGAGCCGCTGCTCCTTTGCTGGCGGCCAGCGGGTTTCCGATCACTAAAGCAACGTGGGGCCGTGACGTCAGGGTCGTTCTCTTTTTTTTTCCTCCGGTCCGGACGGGCGCACCCGTTGCGCGGTCGAGCAGTGTAAGGTTGTTAAGTACAAGCTTTACTGCCAGCTTTACAGTGTGGACGGTGCGTCCATCGCGGTTCTCGGTCCAGGAACAAGTGCCCGAGCTCTCGATAGCACGCGATTGTCACGAAGCTCGCGGCATCGGGCACTTAGTCCACCTGCCGGCAGCGCCGGTACATAACGCCTCTTCTCCCTCAGATGTAGCTCCCATAGCGTTCTGGAGGGTGCCTGTTTCTTGGCGGTTGCTGCGTTCTTCCGCTTCCGATGTCTGTCGGATGTTTCGGTGTCGTCAAAGAATTATCTTGGAATGATGACCTCTCGGTATGGTGATCCTGTTGAGAGTCCAAAACAGGAGCAGGAACAGACCACTCAGCCGATGGAGTCGATGGCGTGAATCGACGCCTGATTTGATTCTTGGGACGGCGGGTTGATCCAGTTGCCGTCTCCACCAGCCATGAGCGACTTCCAAGTCTTTTGGTCAACGTTCCTTGGATCCATTTGGGGGTTCCTTTGGAGTTTAGGACATAGACTGCCTGTCCCTCGTGGAACACCCCGGACGGCAGTGTCATTTCCGTAGCTCGTTCCTTGTGACTACTTTCTGGATGAGGAAGGAGTCTACTGATGTTCGTGGTAAGCTCCCTGTTTAACATCAAGAATGCTGGTGTTTTTCCTGTCGAGCTGCAAACTGAGTTGTGTTGTTTGTACAGGAATCTAGCAACTCTCAGTGACAGCGACCCCGTTTTTTCTCTTGTCAAACTTTGCTTTAGCTCGTACACCATGCGCTCGGCTTGGCCATTTGTCGCTGGATGGTACGGAGCGCTGGTCACTAACTTCACACCATTCTTTTCATAAAAGTCCATTATCTCCTTGGATACGAAGACACTTCCGTTGTCGGAAACAATCTTGTGAGGCAGTCCAAAAGTTGCGAACATACCTCGAAGTTCTTTGATGACCGCTGCAGATGTGGCATTCGTCATACTTCGAACTTCCAGCCACTTCGTGTAGGCATCTACAACGACAAGGAACATGTTTCCTTCCCGAGGGCCTGCAAAGTCCAAATGTAGCGTGTCCCAAGAAAGTGATGCGTGATCCCACGTAGGCCACCACACATAGCTGCGTGCAGATGACTTCATGGCCACAACTCCCTTGTGTCCAGCATGCACTAAGTTCATGGCTTCAGGACGTGCCAAGGGTGGTATCACCACCCGGGATCCCCATATGACACATCCTCTTTGAGTGGACATCTCTGCGCCTTTTTTTTCTGTACGCGGTAAAGTCCTTCTCCTTGAGCTCATGAAGCTTGCCTTGCTGCACAGCCTCGTAGACGCGGGACAGAGTCGGATCCGTGGATGTCATGGTTGCTATCGTCTCTGCTGTCAGCGGAGAACTTGTCAAGGCTTCAATCGTCTGGACGTCTCCTGGTGAGCAAGGCTCGTCGTCACTGTCAGGCAGGGCCAGACGGCTTAGAACGTCCGCGTTCTGGTGTCGTTTTCCAGGCCTGTACATGAGCTTGTAATCTCACGCCGATAGTTTGACGCACCTTCGCCGCATTCGGGGTGACAAGACTTGTGGTACCGGCTTCTGCGGTGCCAAGATGCCGAGGACTGGTTGGTGATCGGTGATAAAAACGACACTTTGTCCGGCAATGTATTGGTGAAAGTGCATCGCCCCAAACACTACAGCTAATCCTTCTCGATCGAGCTGTGAATAATTTTTCTCGGCATCTCCCAGAGTTCTTGACGCGAATGCGATTGGAGCTTCTCTGCCCTCGTGGTCGACCTGCGCAAGAACTGCGCCGCCGCCATATGGTGACGCATCACAGGACAGAAGCAGTGGTTTCGACTCATCGTAGTGAGCCAACGTTGTCTTGCGAAGTACCAACTCTTTCACCTTGCGGAAAGCGAGGGCATTGCGCTTTTTCCAGTGCCAGGGAACGTTCTTGGCTAGTAGATTCTACAAATCGCAGGCTACAGTCGCTCGGTTTTCTAAGAACCTGTCGTAGAATGCGAGCATTCCGTGGAACAACTGCAGCGTGGCTTTTGACGTTGGTTCAGGCAACTACCTGAACGCCTTGATCTAGTCGTTGGTTGGGTGAACACCAGCCGCATCGATCGTGTGGCCCAGGTATGTCACCTCAGGAACGCCAAATAGGCACTTCTCACGGTTCGCTCGTAGGCCAGCTTCTTGGAGTCTTGACAGGACACGGTTCAGGCGCTGGGCGTGTTCCGCGGCCATGGCACCGCTGACAATGATGTCGTCCAGATACACGCTGACACCGGATATGCCTGCAAGTGTTGTCTCCATGCATTTCCGGAAAATGGCTGGTGCTGCCGAGACGCCGAAAGGAAGTCGCTTGACACGATAAAGGCCCTTTATCGTGTTGATGGTAAGAACGTCAGCTCTGTTTTCTCTGACTCGTAGCTGCTGGTATGCTTGAGCCAGGTCAATGGTGGAGAAAATTATCCCTCCCCGCAGTTTGCGAGCCCCTCGGTCACTGTCGGCAGTGGATATGACGCCTTGAGCGTCACAGCGTTGACGGTGCTGCAGTAGTCAACACAAAGTCTGATGCTGCCGTTTTTCTTCCTTATGCCCGAGTCCCACTAGAGCGGCATACAGAAACAAAAGACAAAGACAAGCCTCAAACCAGGGTCTTTCGCGATTTGAGACGCTTTGTAGAGTAAAGGAGGCTATGCTCAAACACGAGCATCATGCACGCGAGGGTACTTTTGGCAGGCTTGCAATCGCTCGTGCTTGCTTCACGAGCACCGAACGACCAAACGCCTGCCAAAGGTACCATCGCGAGCACGCTGCATGGGTTTGAGGCTTGTCGCTGTCTTTTGTCTCTGTCTGTCGCTCTAGTGGGACGCGGGCATAACTACTACAATGGGTGTTGCCCAATTCGAGTGCTGAGTCTGTTGAAGGATGCCTTGTTCAGTGAGACGTTGCAGCTCGACTTCCACCGCTGGTTTGAGCGCGATTGGCAGAGTACGAGCTCGTAGAAACTTGGGTGATGCCTCGTCTTTCAGTTCTAGGCATACCGCTGGTCCGTTGTAGCCGTTCAGGTTCCCGTCAAAAACTGACCCGTACTTTTTGATGGTGGCTGTCAGGCTGCCGTCCAACACCACCTGGTGCACGCCGCTGAGGCCAATTCCCAGGGCTGCAAACCAATTCCGCCCAAGAAGGTTACATCTGGGGTGCTTCATCACAAGAAGAGGCAAGTTCACTTTCAGTTTCTTGAACTGGACCATGACGTGAATTGTTCCCAGAGATTCGATGCCTTCCCCAGACCAGGTACGCAGAGCGATGTTATCGTCTGTAAATTCCGGAGGGTTCCTTGGCCACGCTGATCGGAACGTTTGTTCGCTGATCAAAGAAAACGCCGCTCCCGAGTCCACCTCAAATCTGAGAGGAACACATTGAACTTCCAGGCTTGTCATAACCTTCTCTGACGGCTCCCGCTTGGGTGTTACTTCGTACAGGTCAACCAGCGTGCCTGACGGTTCCGTAAAGGGGCCATGATTCTCCTGTGGTTCGAGTGCCTGTACGGAGTTTTGGGCATTTTTCTTTTTCTTGAAGCAAGCTTTCGCGATGTGTCCCGTCGTTTTGCAGTACCGCCACTGTGATGTCCGGAACTTGCAAGAACTAGGACTGTGGAGTTCTTCGCAGCGATAGCAGGGCGTGGACGATGTAGTCGTCTTGTCCTGGCGACGATGTGCCGGACGATCTTTTTCCGTTTTGTTTATTTCTCTAAAATCTGCTTTTATTTGCCGCTGGTGGTCCATGGCGCTCTCGGCTCGTACAGCAATGTCGAACGCCTTGAGAAACGTAAGGTCCCGGTCCGCAAATAGCCGCTGCTGGAGATTTTCATTTTGAAGGCCGCAAACAAAACGATCGCGCAACATTATGTCTATGGGTAACATCGTCGCGTTGCTGGGAATCGCCGTTGTGACTGTGCTGACCGTGCCGTCGGCTGCCCCAACAGCTGGCGCTGAAACAGGAGTGCTAGCTGTGCTAGTCGTCGGAGTCGCTTGAATGTTCCCAAAATTGCAATCTGCTGCAAGTTTCTTAAGAGCAGCGACGTAAGCGCTCACTGACTCTTCGGGCTGTTGATCTCGCCATTGGAACTTGCATCGGCTGAACAGTTCTGCCGGCCGGGAATCAAAATGTGCTTGGAGCAAATTCACGATCTCCTTGAAAGTCAACTCACTTGGAGATATGGGAGCCACCAATGCCTTGACCGTTTCAAATGTGGAGGGACCACACAGAGTTAGGAGGACGGCCCGCTTCTCGGTGCCATCCCTGATGCCATTGGCCTCAAAGTAGTAGATGAGCCGCTCCGCCCAAGATGACCAGCCCCTTCCCGAGAACGCTTCCCTGGTGCCGTGAGTCGCCATTTTATCAAAGCCGCAGGTTCGCTTTACTGCCAGCTTTACAGTGTGGACGGTGAGTCTATCGCGGTTCTCGTTCCAGGAACAAGTGCCCGAGCTCTCGCTAGCACGCGATTGTCACGAGGCTAGCGGCATTGGCTACCTAGTCCACCTGCCGGCAGCGCCGGTACATAACAAAGGTGCGCTTTTTTGAGCCGCTACCACCGCTACTTCGGCTTGTGATTGACGTGTTTAGCCGTTGCCTTTATCTGTAGCTCGTGTATCTTCGGTATAGCCTTTTGGTTATTTGCTTGTGAGGACTCCAAGACTCATTTTAGCGAGAAACTCGGTGCCCGCAAGGCTGCCCAGCTGTTCCCCGAGAGATGGCGAGTACTACATGTAACGCTGTGGCTGCTCAAACAACCCGCTGCCCAACCCGGAGGTGCTGTTTCACAAGTTTCCAACGGACCAGAAATTGGAGAAGGTGTGGGTGAACACTGTTCGACGAGTGGACTTTGGAAAGCCTTGGACGCCGAGTACGGCATCGAACGAGTTCACTCGTTTCCCAGTCGCTAGCATTTGGGTATAGAAGTGACGAGTACGGCAGAGCGCCTGTACGGTGGCGGCCACGGAGTACGGCACCGAACAGTTCACAGGTTTTCCAGTCACTAGCTTTTGGGTATACGCACTAACTCTTGCTACATATGCTGAATAACTACAACGTATACAGAATTAAAACAAAGTCAGCTAACCTTCTATCTTTAGACGGCTAGCGCAACAGAGGTAGGCGCCGCTTGGCCTGCGCATTCGTTGAACGAGAATAATCCTGACGTCACGTCCACATAGCGGCTGATTTCCAGTGTTGTCGGGGCCTCGAGCGGCTAGTTTCGGTTTTGTCGACCACGCCCCAAACAAAACTTCGAGGCGTCGATATCTTTAAAACTACGCACACAAGGCAGAAAAAAATGACAGCTTGTAATTCAGGGACGATGACTGCACTAAAACAGTCATAATCCCGATATCGAAAATATGGACCGGAGTTGCCCTTTAAGCTGCTCGTCTGGGAATTATCTGGCTCATGAAAAGCGTGCAACTCGTCCGTGTTTTCGGCTCCGCCAGGTGAGTGATTTTGTTGTTGGTTTTTGCGTGCTTCGGGGGTTTTGTTTTTTAACGCGAGGATTGTTTTGACGCGATATTTACCCTACCAGCCGCTACTACTGCTCGTTTATTGAATAAAAATACTTTCGGCCTTACGCGCTTTTGAAGTCACGACTTCCAACGAATGTACGCCATGGCGCGACCCTTTAGCACTAAGCTCTTGTCGCTTATCGCCGGCAGAGTCACGCTCTTCAGGCAGACACGCGGCTCATGCAACCCTTTGTTTGGCCGCCGTTCTTTATTTTCCGCGGTCCTTCTGACTCGGAGATATTTTGAGGAGCTCCTATAAATATAAGTATCTGGGTCTTCAACCTACAAATTTGAGCGGATTTTTTCCTCTTCATTTTACGGGTGGTGAAACCTGGCCTTGAGTGACGCTTTTGTAACGATCCGTTTCTACATCAAACACAACCTCAAGGACAAAGACGCGCACATAGGAGGCCCACAAGATGATGCGAACGCCTTCGCAAACGCTTCCACAAATGCCGTCGTTGGATGAAGCCAGCGCACCTTCAAGCGACGACGACATATCCCTCGTCCGGCTTGCAAAAAAGCTGGAAGACGGTCGCAGCAAACCAGACGTCCAGGCGGCGTGCTCTGCACGTTTTCCCCAGCAGACGTAGTGTCGCACGACGGCGTACTGATTTAAAGGGACACTGACAAGCCCCCCAAATTTGTTTCATTAATCTTTGGCAGGCGATTTAATATGATGTCCGAAAACTACCCAATTAATATTTTGCTACAGCGGCACCTTTATTTTTAATAAAGTAAAAAAAAAACAACAACAACAACACAACTGCTTGAAAACCGAAATCGAAACTTGATTGGGGAGGAAAGAGAATTGCAGAGGAGAGGAGAGTTGCCGGAAGTCATGTGGATATATCCGAAAGCGTTTTTTTCGCCTTCGTGTTTTCGGCTGTGCAAAGCAGACGAAAAAATTGACCGCATCTCCACGTGGTGAATGATGTTGCTTGGGGCGAAGCCCTGGTGGTGCTTGTCTGCGTACACGCCGAGCCGCAGCATGCCGAGCCTTTTCATTCATGTCAGTAGGAGAATGTGGGGTCTTCTTCTATTTCTTGTTTTAAGCAGACAGATGGGATGGCATCTCAGAACCCCCTACTGTTTTTTTTCTTCGTTTTCTTTGAGCCTTTTCATTCATGTCAGTAGGAGAATGTGTGGTTTTCTTCTTTTTCTTTTTTTAAGCAGTCAGATGGGCTGGTATCTCAGAACCCCCTACTCTTTTTTTTTTCTTCTTTTTCTTTTTCATAATTTTTTTCATCTTTTTTTCTAGTTTTGTTTTTGCCCTACACGAGCACGTGAGCATGTGCTCACGTGCTCGTGAGCACGTGATCTCGCGAGCAGAAGCACGAGCACCCGACGCCGGGCCTACGGCGGACGGCGGACGGACATGGCTAGCCCCTAAAGGTGTATCCACACGAGGGACCCAATTGCTGTTTTGGTCCGCGGGCCGTGCATCACGTGATCTTACGTCACCGGTAATCGAACTCCGCAGGCGGTCCGCGTCCCGCGCTTCTGAGAAATGCCAAACTACTTTTCTTGCCCGGACCTTGGCGGCGGACCGCGGCGTTTTTAGTATAATTGAAGCGCCAAGTCCGGCAACAAGCTGACTTTTGTTGTTTGGATTGGAATCCAAATCCAAAGTCGTTTTCTTTTGGCGCCAACTGCTGAAGACGAAGAAGACGAACCTTTTGTTGTGCGACGATGGCGGCATGGTGCGACGATGCAACTTTTTACTTCATCGCGCTCCTGGAGCAATTCCCCGCTCTGCGGGATTGCCCTTTTCGGTTCATTTAAGTCCTCCTCGTCCTCAATAGTCAACGCCAGGGCCACCGCGGCCAAACGTCTCTTTCGTTCAACCTCCATCTTGGCTCCTTACAAATAGCCTCAAAGCAGCTCGCTGCATGCGTTTGGCGGAGCTGTGAGGTCGAGGGTTAGACCGGCCCGTTCGCTCTGTCGTCTGCTCTTTTGGTCCGCCGTGTGGATGCTCATTGCAGCCGGGTTGCCCGCGGGCCGCGCATCATGACGGATCGGTCCGCGGCCCAGTCCGTCGTGTGGATACACCTTAAAGGTGTATCCACACGACGGACCGGGCCGCGGACCGATTGATCACGTGATGCGCGGCCCGTGGGCCGCCCGGCTGCAATGAGCATCCACACGGCGGACCTAAAGAGCAGACGACAGAGCGAACGGGCCGGTCTAATCGTGGGTCTAACCCTCGACCTCACAGCTCCGCCAAACGCATGCAGCGAGCTGCGTTGAGGCTAGTTGTAAGGAGCCAAGATGGAGGTTGAACGAAAGAGACGTTTGGCCACGGTGGCCCTGGCGTTGACTATTGAGGACGAGGAGGACTTAAGTGAACCGAAAAGGGCAATCCCACAGAGCGGGGAATGACTCCAGGAGCGCGATGAAGTAAAAAGTTGCATCGTCGCACAATGCCGCCATCGTCGCACAACAAAAGGTTCGTCTTCTTCGTCTTCAACAGTTGGCGCCAAAAGAAAACGACTTTGAATTTGGATTCAAATCCAAACAACAAAAGACAGCTTGTTGCCAGACTTAGCGCTTCAATTAAACTAAAAACGCCTTGGTCCGCCGCCAAGGTCCGGGCAAGAAAAGTCGCTTGGCATTTCTCAGAAGCGCGGGCCGTGGACCGCCGGCGGACCTCGAAAACCGGTGACGTAAGATCACGTGATGCACGGCCTGCGGACCAAAGCAGCAATTTGGTCCGTCGTGTTGATACACCTTAAGGAGCTTCGCCCCTAAAAAACAATCAAGTCGCAAGTCGCACGAAAGACGCAAACGTCAGACACTTCGTGCTTGACGTTTGCGCGTTGTTCAAGCTCTTACCAAATCGTGTTCCTAAAACGATCGATATATCCAGCCAGAAGGGACTCGGCGACGTCTCTGTGCGAATCAGCTTAGTGGTCGGGCATGTCGTAAGGAATAAATCCTAATTCATGCGTTAGCATTAGTACCCACATGACAGGAAAAAGCTGACAGCGTCCATCTGTGGACAAAACAGTTGAAAGGGAAGCGTGCAGCGTACAGAGGAGGAGAGTAGTAAAGGACAAAGGCGAGAGGAAGGCGAAGTCACGGGACGGAAGCCAATGAGCGCGCGGATGCTGGAGCGAGTCTGAACTCGCAGAGCGTCAGGCAGCGGATGCCGCTGCTAAGCGCGCAAGGCGGGACAAGGCGCAAGGCGGAGGCAGACGAGCGGAAGTAGCTCCTAGCTCGGCTGGCCGAAATGCGGCGCAAGAGGCGGCAAGCCGACGGGAGTCTGCGTGTGGCAGAAGCCGGAAAACAATAAAGGAAGATATATCGGTGCATCCCTAAGAAGTGCGTAAGTAGGACCTTTCGGAAACGCTAACACTGACCCCGTAACGAAGCCAAAAAGAGGCAGCAAAGAATAGAAGAAGCAAAAGAGAAAGCCGAAAGAGAAAAGTGAAGGGGTCAGCGTTAGCGTTTCCTAAGGGGGACGCATGTGGCGTTTCCCAAGGGTGATGCGAACACATTCCCTTAGAATCCACCAATAAATCTTCTTTTAATTTTTGTTTTGACTGGAAAACATTTTTCCTTCGAAGCTAGACACATTCGACGGTACCGCGAACGACAGCCCTAAAGTAGAAGTCCCACGCCCGTCGACCGCCGCCATTGCTCGTGGCGCGTTCATAGTGGATGCGGATCTGCAACCGCCTAGCAGATGCGCGCGTTCTCAACCGCAAATGGCAGGGATCGAGCGGTCGGGGCGCGTTTTTGCCAACCGCTTCGGGACCGATTTCCACCAACCACTTCGCGAGCCACGAGGTGGCAACCTATCACAGCGCGACGCTGACGTAACGACGGTGGCTTTCGAAACAAGATGGCATCTTTCGCTGGTGAGGCGTCCAAGACGCTGTGGTCCTAGCGTTGCAGCAGACAAATCAACGAAGAAACGTTATCTTCACATTCGTCACTCACCTAAATCCGCCGCGAAAGGAAGTGACTCGTAATCTTAACGTGCTTTGCTCCGGTGATTTGGTTCGGGTAAGAGTTTGTTTATTCTTTGGGGTGCCAAAGCCCGTTGCTCGGTGCTTTGTAAGTCTTTGCCGGCCGGTAGAACATCAGAACTCGCCCCTGATAGCCTTAATTAAATGACAGCTTTTGCACCCAAGAGATTCGCGTGAACTACTGCAAGCTTTCGACACCATGCATGACCACCAGGAATGCCGATAGAGACGTCATGAGCCTAATTGCGTATCCAGCACTCTACCGCGGAGCTGGCCGGGTACCTCGGCTAGCTCGACTTGTTTACTACTACCAAAAGGAATAAATAAAACCTACTCAAGAAATAAAATGTACGTAGCGGTTGTTGCATACGTAATCCATACGGCTTTTATTTGAGCATATAATTTCAAACAGCAGAATCGATCGACGTGCTAGTGACGAGATGAAAGTCCGCCACCAACGAAACCATTACCGGCTGGCATTGAACAGATAAACCGCACCACTGTCCACCAGCGCCGCTCACTACTCCGAAAATGATAAAAGCGAACGACGGCAAAGGGTAGAGGGGAGGATAAACTGGCCCTCTATCTCGTAAACAATGTTAGCTGTTTTTGCGGGAAGGGTCCACTTTGAAGAAAGAGTTTGGGACATACTATTTTGAGTCGACAAGGCGCGGCTAGCTAGGCTTTGCTGGTGGGTGAAGTCGAGGGAATCGCAGGTTAGCTTTTCGGGTCCATGTTTCCTTTTTCGCTGCCTTAACTCGTGATGATTGCTAAGAACCTAAAGAAAAAAATCTTCAGAGTGCTGAAATAGTTAATTTTGGCTTAAAATCGTAGATTAAAGTGTATTTTGGATTGTAAAACAGGGTTTCCAAACGCAAGTTTCAAAAGATCACAGGTGATCGCCAAGAGACCCTCAACTGTGTCTCGGTGTGTCTGAACGGGGTCACTTGCGAACCGCATCCGCAACCGCTTCGCAAACGCAGCTCAACCGCCAGATGTGAATGCTTCACTAGTCCGCTTGGGCCAGTCCGCGACTCCATCAATACGACGCCATGTTGAGAATTACGCAGTACATCTACTTCCGGTACTCTGTGCAACTTATTTTTAATCATCGTATTTGCAGCTTCTTAGAAGCCACAAAAAATCGGTTTTATACTTTTTCCTACTTTTAATTTTGAGTGTCTGCCTTCGGTAATGCAAGACTTTGATTGAATATGGCGTGTGTGTCTAAATATAGAGAACGCCAAGTGACCACGAAGATGAGAGTGAGCGCGACTCAAACCGGCTAGTTCTCCATCGGCGGTTTTCGGGCGAAAAGAAAACGAATTTCCAGCCGCAAATTGTGTTCTGGGTAGTTGGGCTCTGATATGTCATGTGAAAACCTTGGCGAGTATAAATACCCGGTCAGTGTCTCTTTAATTGAGCGTCCGCGGCCCGTCCCGTCCAAGCTAATCCTGGCTCTATAGAATCCTCGACTGTCGGAGGGGGACAATACCGCAGCTCAGAGAGCAGACCCGCTTGAACCATTCGCGCCTCTCTAGCAAGTGCTTCCAGAGGCGGGAAATCACGCCTACACTATTTAAAGCTAGGGTGATACTGCAGAATAGCCACGTACCTTCTCTGCGCTGGACGCAGAGGGCTGGGCTCTAGATTAGAGTTCCTGGATTGCGCTAACGTACTCAAGGAGGCTCTCGTCGGGGTGCTGAGTGTGGTTAGCCAGATCGTCTTTATTTCGCACCACATAATCGAGAGAAAGAAATTCCTCCCTAAACCGCGTCCAGAAGTCCACCGTATAATGGAACTGCTGTTGTAACCGTCTCAAACGTGACGCGTCGCTCATTATCGCAATTGGGACGGTGTGCCCAGCGCTGTTTCGTTTAATGCTCCCAACGTGGCTGCATACGCGTCCAGGTTTTGCAGAAATTCGGGAACCGATTTTTCGTTGGACTACCCTCAAGTTTAATTACCCTGAATAAGCTGGCGCCGGTACGTTTTAACTGTGCTCGGGGCGGAGACGTACGCCCTTTATTGGCAACTCTTGAGTTCCTGAGGTCA
>JABSTQ010003492.1:0-19092 GCA_013358835.2 Ixodes persulcatus
TGTGACGTTATCGAAGGCTCGTTGAGATCGAGCGCCAAGGTAGCTCTTGACCTAGGAGTCTTCGCTTTCTTAATTACCAGTTCGTGTAGTTGCACCAAGATGTCTTGCGTGCTAAGGTGCATCCAGAACCCGTACATGGTCGGTGGCATCTGATCGGTGACGTCCAAATGTCTCTGTAGTCTCTTAAAAACCATACGCTCGACCACCTTCCCCACGCACGCCATGAGGGAGATAGGGCGCAGGTTGTCGACGTGGGGTGGTTTCCCCAGCTGGGAATCAAACGCACCTCCGCTTCTTTCCTCGATTTTGGTAACAAACCATTCTCCCAGGACGCGTTGGCGAGGTTCAGCAGTTCCGCTCGGCTTTTGTCACTCATATTTTTAAGCATCTTGTATGTAACGCAGTCAATGCCCGGTGCGCTGCCTTGATTACTTTCATCGATGGCCGCAACCAGCTCCAGTTCGGTGAAGGCTTCGTCCATCTCGACGTTGCTATCCACTTCGTACTCGAAAGTCGGGTTACCGCTCTTCTCGGTCTAGAGGGATTTACTTGTGAGTTCACGAATGAGCTTCTCTCCGTCCCGTCGTAACTGTTGACCGTTCTTGTGAGGTCTCGAGCGCTTGCACTCTTGTTTTTTAACGGATCTATGAGGTGCCGCAACAGCTTCCAAGTCTGCTTCGTAGACAGTGTGCCTTTTAGGCCTTCACACATCTGTATTCAATTTTCCCTGCATAGCTGCTCCGCATACTCGGCCGCCTGCTTGTTAAGCGCATGTATACGTCTGCGAAGCTTCTTGCTATGTCTTTGCCTTTTCCATCTTCAAATAAGACCATGCCTTGCCGCCCACATGTGGCAAATCCTGCTGTCTACGAAGGGAACTTGCGTAGTCGCAGTAATCTCCTGCGTAAAGTTCTTGACAAACTCACGTTACTTCTTGGCCCACGCCTCATACGTCTTACTGTCTTCGTCCTCGTCCTCGCCTTCACTGTCTGCGCTTCTACGTAACCGGTCCCAGTCTGTAATGGTTACCCTGAGGGTGACACAAGTGATGTCGTGATCTGAGCCAAGATTCTCCCCCGTGTTACGCCAAGTTACGTCGAGGTTTCCCCGAACTAACGTCAGATCAGGAGTGGTGTCTCTGACCGTGCTAGTGCCTGTCCTGGTCGGCACGCCCGGTTCGTTAACCCCCTCCATGTCGTGATCCTCTATAGCTTTTACCAATTGGTTTCCTCTTTTGGGCGAATATTTATAACCTCACCTCGTGTGGGCCGCGTTGAAATCTCCTAGCACTAAAATCGGTCTTATTCTTGCTTCTGTAATGCAGTCCGATATGGTGCCTTCAAAGTCAATGACCCTGCTGGACGGTCGTCAATACGCATTCAGGACGAAAAGGTTCTTGTCACCCCCCCTCTTCTGCTGTGAATTTCGATGAGCGTGTGTTCGCAGCCTCGCTGAGCGGTCACATGCTGTGTGGCCGCTACGTTGTTGCGGACAAAGATCGCAGTACCCTTTTCGCTAGGGTCCGTATACGTAATGTATCCCGCGAGCTTGGCTCGGACGTTGGTCTCTTTTAACGCTATTATATCCGGTTTCTGGTGCAATTTATGAACGTATAGTTGTAACTCCCCTATCTTGTTTCCAATACTCCTACATTTACATTCAAGTAACGTCGCAGTCTCTTTCTGCTTTCCTTTAGTCTTCTCCATTTTCTACATTTTGAGCGGTAGAGTTGTGCACGGAGCCAACTTCTCGCGGCCTGACCCGTAGATTAACTCGTGATGACTTCATCTTGGTAACCGTGTGATGCTTAATTTTCGCGTCCAACGTCATGACTCTAACGGAGAGTTGTCTGCGTTTGGCCTCTACATTATCCATTCTTACTGTTAGACTGTTCACTTGCTCAGACAATTGAGAAACTTGGCTGGAGATTTGCGTAAGCATGCTCATTACCGTCTCCATTGCCGGAGAATGGCGGCCTCGGCTTTCTCTTCCTCCATGCCAACTACTGCAGTCTCTATCTTTGGAACTTCCGTCTGTGACTGCGTCAATGTTGGTGGCGTGAACAGCGCCGGTGGCGTGATCAGCGCCAGCGGTGTGATCGGCTTCGGCGCCGCGGGAGCAGCGCAGGTGGTGTCTCTCTTGGCTACTTTCCTTTTAGCTACACTGTCGTCATTACCATTGTTCGTTGCTCTACTGAGCGCCTCGATACGCTTCATTATTGCCTCTATCTGATTGTTTTGGCTCTTGATTTGATTGTTCTGCCTCTCTATCATGTCCTTGAGTTCCAAACAGTGTCTACACTCTTTGTCTTTGGAAGGGGAGGGGGAGCGAAGGGTAGAGAAATTGCTATTGTTGAGAGCGACGGAAGACCCCGCTGCCCAGCCCACCTATTTCTCGGCGCCGTCGCTCCGCCGGGTCTTCGACTTGGACCTCGAACGAGATTCGCGCCTGCGAGCTCCGGCTGACGATGGTGACCTGGTAGCGCTCTTGCTTCTCCCTCACCTTGTCTGGGATCGGCTGCGACGCCCATTCGACGCCTGGCACGTTGTCTGCTGCCACGCTGGCCCCCTCGGCTGCTGCTGCTGCTGCTGCTGCTGCTTCACCTCGTCTTCTCGTTGCTGACGTTCCCAACGCCGTTTACGGACTACGTATAGCGTCTTGAACCTTGCTTTACATTCCTTATCCGCGGTGAGGTGGTTGCACCCGCAGAGGCTGCACTTAGGGTTACTGCAGGCGTGGCTTTCTTCAGGATTCTTCATACCGCAACCACGGCATATCCTGACTTTGGGGTTAGGGCAAACGTCCATTTGATGACCGAGGCGACCACACCGGTAGCACATATCGATCTGCTTGCGATACAGCGAACACTCGATCAGCAGGTTGCCGTATTTGATGTAGTTTGGGACCTTGTCGCCGTCAAATGCGATGACCACCGTCGTCGTTTTTGCGATACGGTTGGCTTGCATAGCAGTGGGATTATAGTCTTGAACGATGTAGTTGTTGATTTCTTGAATAGTGTCCGTCAACAGAACACCCCTGATGACGCCCTTAACGGTGCCATGGGGAGCGGTCTCGTAGGCGCTGACTTCGTGTACCATGCCGTTGATAGTGAGGCTTCTAACTGCCCAGTAACGGTCTGCGTTCTCTCGTTTATGCGTACTAACAACGACTATGTTTTGCTGTTTGTTCGGGCAGATGAGGTCTTGCGTCACCTCCTCGCCACTCACGTTCGCAGCTGCGACGATGGCTCGGCTAATCTCGAATGTAGAAACTTCTCCAATGTTCAGGCCTCCCCTGGGACGCATGACGATCTTGATATCTTGCTTCGGCAACACAGGCATCCTCGCTGCCTTGCGTAGCTTGCTCTTGAAATGTTTCCGCTGCGGGCGACGATGCCCGGCAGCCGCCGGTCCCGCGTTTACCGGCGTTAGACTTAGCTTGCGCTCTTGCCCCTGGGTCTTCTTCTGTCCGGCGACGCGCCAGCCAAACTTCTTGGAAACTTCCTCCGGCATTATTTTTTCACCCTCCACTTCAAGACGCATAGCGGACGCCATTTTCGTGAAACCCTTCGCCTCTAGGGCCCCGGTAAGGTCGACGACCCCACCGGAGCACGCCTAGGCACGTCCGCTAGGCCTAGCTACTTTTAGGCTTAACTCGCAGCGATACGGTGCTCGTAGAAAAAGTCCTCCAAAATCGACAAAAAAATGGTTTCCCACCTCAAAGTTTGGTATCCACACACATTGTAACTTCACGGATGCCGTTGTGTGAAAACTTTCATGAGTTGTGGTGAATGATAGAATTTTTTGCCGAAAAAACCAAGAAGCCGACGGGAGATACTTCCACACCCAACGGCGATTTCTTCTTCCTCTTGTTTCCCAAGCTACTTCTTGTATTTCCTGTCATGTGTGCGGCACATGACTGTCTCGGTGACCTTGTCTTTGCTGTCGTTTATGATCTTTTGAGCGAAAGATCGAGCGAAGGCGGAACACGGGCTTGTTGCTCGCGGACGAGATCGGGTCGCTCAGAGGCGGAGCTTGATCTTGTCGCTTTTGCTTCGTGCGCACTTCAGAAGAAACAACACACACTGGTCTGTGCTTTACATCCAGTGTGAAAATCATTTATATCGCACGACACAGCGCGAACGGATCTGCGCTTTTTTTTTCTTCTAATTTTACTCAACAAAGTTTACCGTTTACTCTGGTGCTTCACACAAATTGTTTACATCGTGCCAGTCGATCTGATGACACCCTGGGACGAACCGACGATCACTTGTTCGTGAAACATTGTATATCACTCCATAAAAAATGGTCAGGAAATATAGTAAACATTATCCTGTCAAACACTTGGTAGCAAATAAAATCTGTTTCAGAAATGTTACTGTGTCCTTCAAAATAAATAATTCTCATCTGTTCTGGTACATCGTAATATGTGGTATTGTTATAAGTAGATTGCACTGTATTGCTACATTTGGTGTGCCCTGTACCTGCAAATACAATCACATCATGCACCGCTTTTACAGAACAGAAAAGCAACTGCTGTGGGGCTAGAATTGGCATCGCTCAGGGCACCTGCTGGCATCCAACAGAGTGCAGAATGCTCTAGTTAGGTATGTGTTCTCACCGAAATTTCTACATGTGGAGTGTCACTATACAGTCGCGTGATGCTCCACTCTTATAGGACAGGGAACAAGTCACTGCTGCAGGACAGAATTGAACAGTGGCGCAGCAGCGGCGTGAGACATTTTGTTTCTCGAAGTTCTACCTCGTGATGATCCCGAGCTGGGCAAGGCATCGCTCAGCGGTCCTGCTGGCATCCTTCAAAGTGCAGAATTATCTAGTCAGGTATGTATTCTCGCCTATATTTCTGCATGCGGGCTGTCAGTATACAATCACATGATGTTCCACTCCTACAGAACAGGGAACAAGCCACTGCTACAGGTCTGGAATTGAACAGGAGTGCAGCAGCGGCGTCGGACATTTTGTTGTTTAGCGACTCTTCTCATGACGACCCTGTTCTGTACAAGGCATCACTCAGTGCATCTGCTGAGACAGAGCATTCAAGGTCCAGTGCAGCTCTATGTTTATTTGTCAGCCGGCCCCCAGGTGCAGCACAGGGAGCCAGACTTGTCCGGATACACAAATAAAAGGTATGTGCACAGTACTCGTTTTCATTAAAGTATGCATCCTAAATATACTTTTTCTATGCGCCAGGTACACAGACTCCAAAATCTTGGTACACCAGCCTAGGCAAGCAGACAGAGAAATCTACTCCTGTTGTAGTTCAGCTGTCAACCACATCCTCATGTACTTGGAAGCAGTGCCTTTACATATAGAATAGGATAGAATCGAATTTTTATTCGTAGCACATACATTTAGAAAAAATACAATAACGAGCCAGTGTAAGCCTCAAGGGCTTGTGTATTTGACTTGGCAGGGTAGGTGGCAATTCAGTACGCAATACAAATAATATGCTCATACATCGTCGAATTCATGCATTCAAGCAACCTAACGACAGCATAAACTACATCCTGGGAAACCATAAATCTAGAATCAATCAACAAAACGACAGCAGCAATGTAGAACAATAGAAACTCTCTCCTTGAAAATCATGTACCTGGAATCAATCAACAAAATGGCGGCAACTCTTCTGCATAATACAAAACTTCCGTAAAATACCGAGCGAGCGCCCACTCGAAATTTGAAGATAATCATGAAAAAATTGGGGATGGGCGCATGTGAGGTCATTAATTTACATATATATTATGTACTTTGCATATTTTTTCGGGCTTTTCAAATTTTGGGGGTGGGCGCTTTGTATGGAATGGGCAGATGCACGGTATTGTAGGAAAACCACATTTAAGAAGAAATAGCAAATAGTCCCGCACTTAAACTTCACTGATGTAAATATTCTAAAGCTCTTTTGAGTTTTTGCCTCGATGCGACCGCAAGTAAGGATTCTGGCATAGTATTAAAAATATGTGGCACATAATACATCCGCGTGCATTCTGAGTATTAAGTTTGGATTCAGGGTACGCTAAATCGAGATGATTGTTTCATTGGGCGCCCTTGGACGTACAAAGCTATCAAATTTGAATTCCAGATACGTTGATGTAGTACAGTCTCTAGAAATGCCGTGTGCTTACTCATGTGGAATGAAATAACTCACTTTCGTAACTGAATGCATTTCCGTCGCAGATTTGGTGCACCATGATATTTGTTCTGAGGGTCAGTCTGTTTCCAAAGTGGCGAGACAAAGTCCCTTGGGAGATTAGACAGGTGCCTTTGTATATCCACAACCAGCCGAAGCAACCACAGCAGGGAACGACGGGGAGTCACGGCCGTGGCGTTCGTCTCCTACTAGTGGCAGAATCCCAAGCCTTTTGACTATAAACTAGGATGTAACTCCTCAACTTCTGGAAACTGACACTGAACCTTTGGCCACCACCGATGAGGGGAGCGACACCAGTGACTTTGAGGATATACCTGCGGAGCCCTTGGACAGAAGCTATCGACCTGATTACTCCATCAATGCTGACTTTGAGGCAGATACTTCAGATGCCAGTGCATGGTCTGACAGCTCCGTGATTACAGATGATGGAAGCCCTGATGAGTAATGATCAATCTCTTCTGTAAAACCATAATTTTATGCTATGAATAGGCTAGAACGTTTGGGGTATTAGTGTGGGTTGCCGACAAATTGCAAGTAATAGGACAAAGCATAAAACGAATAGCAAGAAATAGTATGCTGTATAGTGTACTGCTTGTCTTGGTTTCCAGAGAGTTCAACACCGTCGACCCCGTGAAGGAAAACAAGTATCTAGTCTGCCTCTGAATGCCCCTGCACCTGTTCCCCGTCTGCAGGAAATGCCTAGCCCCCACACAAACAAAACTGACAGGAGAGGGGACTCTTCTGCATGCTGTGATCACATGTGTACGGGGTCACATCACTGTGACCCCGTACACATCACATCACATCACGGATGCCGTTGTGTGGGAAATTCAGCCGAGTAAACAGAGAGGAACTCATGAGTATCTTCCTGCCCGCTGTGATTACATACGCCGGGGCCAGCCCTACACAAGTTCTACGCTTCTTGAGTTCCATAGGCATCGCTGTCATTCATAAGAGCCTGTTCTTCCAAGTCCAGAGATGTCTGGTGTTCTCTGGTGCTGCAAAGGTGAACACACGTGCCTAGAATACTGTTGGTTAAATTTGGTAGTTGAGACTGGCATTCAACATTTCCATTTCAAAGGTCTGGAAAGCAGAACAAACTACCCATCTGACAGCGATGAAAGGTTAGAGACTTCACCAGGCAGGTGATGGTCGTGCTGATTCCCCCGGCCAAACTGCTAAGTATGGCACATATACACTGCTGGATACCAACGTCAACGGTATCGTCCATGTCGAGGTTCTTCAGGTAAAAACTGGCTAAATAGAATATTTCTTGGTCACAGCTTTGCTTAATTGAGATCTCGATTTTGTTACCTTTTTCTTCTACACCAGTCGACAGAGGTAAGCTCCAGTAATCATATGGAGACGGAGGGCCTCAAGCGTTCTTTTGACTACCTCGAGGGCTGTGGGTTCTGCCCACATGTGCTCGTGGCAGACCGACACTTCGGAGTAAATGCACTGATGAGGAAGGACTACCCAGACACAAGGCACCGATTTGATGCATGGCATATTGCAAAAGGTAACAATGTCCCAGCTAATAATTTATTTATTTGTTTAAGAACCTGCCAGCTGCCTATAAAGAGGCCAACAAAACACTCGAGCTACCAGAAACAAAACATCGTAAATTCAATAGCTTGAAAAGGATATAAAAGTAAATATAGAAGCAATGGAATATGTGAACGCTTCTGTGGCAGAGAGAGATGAAGACAGCTTGGAATCATGGTAATAGTTGAGTTCGTGGGTACGGGCGATAGGGGATAAATTGCTGTTATCTATATGTTGCATGTGCCATTCGGGAGGAGTGATTGCACACTGACAGAGAACTTTTCAAGGGAGTTTAGCTCAGCGAGCTTCTAACAGTTGCTCAATGGGAGGATAACCTAAGACTATAAGTTTTCCTTTAGTGCTCTGCACGTTTTGGTCTTTAATGTGCATCGCCATGCACACAAAATTGGTTTTCCTGTTGAAATTGTATTATGGCTGTGTCATGGTTTTCCCCAAGCACAGTCTCTAGCGCGACATGCGGGTTACATGATGTACTATTCCAGGATGGTTCTGTAAGAGTGTTATTTCAATATGTAGTGACTTGAATATGCGGCTTTTTACTGAGGTTAGTGTAATTCTGGGGGGGGGGGGGGGGGAGAGTTACGGTTGGTGAACTGCTTACTTGTGTCTGCCCATGCTGGTCACACAAACTTCAATGTAAAGAAAACTTCTACAGCCGTCTATTGGCTGCTGGCTCCTGCGGCGAGGAAGGACGCCACAGTAAAGTTCTAGCGATGAAGTTTGGGATATGCTTGATAAATTGTCAGGTTGGTCGTATCATCACATTGACATCAGAGTGAAGTTGTTTCCGTAAAGAAAACCTTAGCAGCCTATAAGCTCAAAGTTGAAAAACTTCATAGCTAAAGTTGGTGGCATACTGCTGGGGCAGCTTCTTGGGGGTATTACCGCAATGTCTCACAGCTCTCCAAGGACAACTACGGCTAGTGGCGTCCGTAGTTTTTGCAAGGTAGAGGGCCGACCCGGGCGGAGGGGAGGGGTGGGGAGGGGGGGGGGGTGGGCGGGGGGTGCTGAGCACGGCACGCCACTCTTTTCCAGCGTTGTTTAATGTGACGCCTGAAATGTGTGGGCGGGAAGGGGGAATGAGCCAACCGCCCCCTCCCCCTACCCTGTTCTGACACCACTGACACACAAGGCTGAGTGGCTTGGCGAGCCTTCTCCTTGTTGCTCTGGTGAACTTGAACACCTCCGACAGAGCTTCTGCTCGAGTCTAATTCACGGGGACTACCGACACGACGCATCGCATGACATCTCAGCTTGCCGCTTCGTAGCATCTCTCCTAGTTACGCTGTTATAAATCTCGTCGCACCGGCGCAACTCAAACCACGTGATGTGTGACGTCGCAATCAAAAGTGACGTCACTACCGGAAGTAACGCCATTTCCAGTCTGTGGATCGATTTTTGGGCCGGTGAGTCGGTTGCGAATATTGGGGGTTCCACCATAATGCATTCTGGATTAAAAGCGGTGGTGCATGAAAGCACGAAGGGCGCTGTGCGCCGCAACAATCACTATCACGTAGTTCGCCGATCGCTTGGCCTGGTTTCTAGCAACGCAAATAGAAAAATACAAGCGTAGTTGCAAATATCACTGGAATTTGATACCAAACACAATAGACCATTATTGACTCACAGTTTGAGGGCTTTCAGCTAAATATACGCGTGTACTCCATGAATAGTAGCCTGATGACGACTATCATTCTAGCGACGTGATTGTGAGAAGAGACATTTCATATTATAAAAATCCTTTCATTCGATATTTATTTGAAAGTGGGCGTCACGGTTGAGACATAATAACGGTTCAGAATTTTTTACCGTGAACTCTATTCCTGCCGACACCTACAAATAAACGGAAAATACTTAATATGAAATATTGTATATACTATTAATATATGTGAATTGTTTAGTCTTTAGAACGTACGGTGCTTTTCTTCAATAAATTAAATTGCAGTAGGCATTGCACACATCTCCCCAAAATTCCCAGTAGGGCCTTTCTGGCTCCCCAGAAACTATGAAATTCCAACTTAACAAGTGCCGCAAGTTGTGATGTCGCGGCTCGGCCCTCTCCCAAAAAGTATGGCTGCTTGTGAAGTTAAGGCCCAGCCTTGTGGGTATTTCACGGTGAAGTTTATTTATAGGTTTGACCAGTATAGGCAGACTGAGCAGATTCTGGAGATGTTTCAATGTAGAGTTACAAAAGGTTTCAGATGTTTACCAAGAGATGAAGCGAAACGAATGCCACCGCACATTGCTATAGAGAGTACGCGGCACCTAAAGGCGTGCGACGCTCCGCTGTGTTATCCGGTAAATTCCCGCCAAGAATTAATTAGGAATGGTCTCTTTGCTAACATCAGTGGTATCGCTGGTGTTGCCTCAGTGAAGCTTGAGGCAACACCAGCGAGCGTGAAGCCTACGCAATGGTCTCGTCTTCTCATCAAAGAGTTTCCCTACGAGCTGTCCGTAGTGCACCCATCGTGTTACACACTTTCCATACTGAATATAAATTAGTAAATAGTCATTTCAAATGTGTGGTTTCTCAGCTTGCCATGCATGTTTGTTTTCCAATTTCGAGGCACTGGCAGCAAGATGGCCGTAGCAGGGAAGACTAAACGGAACAGCATTCTTAACAGATGGGTCAAGACTGTTCGGGCACACCTGTATTCGTGTGCCCAAACCAGTGGTGACGACGGCGCACTAGTACTTGCCAAGTGGACATCAATGATGAGACATGTAATCGACGTACACCAGCACCCGGGCCCTCTGTATCCTGCATGTACACATCGCGACACTGTTAGCGCGAACACGACATCGGCCCATTTTCGCATTTTACTCCTAAATAGTCTTATCGAGCACGAAATTTTATCGCTTACATTATAGAACTAAACGAGCTCTTTCCGTAGCAATAATAACTTGGATGACATCCCTTGGTTTCAAAGAGAAAAACTGAACAACCGGCAATCGCTTGTTCGCGCTAACAGTGTCGCGCTCTGTACGCCTGTCCCAATCGCAGACCAATGGTGGCTTCTTGAAAGTAATAGTGAATGCTGTCGGAAACATTTGTAATTCTTTAAAAAAATAAGAGAGAGCTAGGCATCACTAATAAACATTTGCGCTTACCTGTCTCATACCGCACCGTAATAACATATAGAAAAGCCAACTGTGGAGGTGCTAGGTAAGATGTAGTTTCAGGAACTGGTTCAGTTGGCTGTAGCTTGCTTTGTATGCGAGGACAAATTTTAAAGAAAAATTATTCTGTCAGAGCGCAATCAAAATCGGCTTGTTAAAGCCACGCATACAGATAGACAAAGCCGAAGAAGAGTCATGGAACACTTTCTGCGCTTGATTGGATTAGCCGATGACATTCCAGGGACGACCAACACGGTGATGTTGTGCTGCCAGCACATTACATTGGCTTTCATTCAGCATATGAGCTGGCAATGCCGGCTGCGCTCGTAGCACATATTTGTGCAGAATGGCCCGGCTCTCCTGCATTTGCACGAGGAGATACTGTTTAAAACTTATAGCCATGGCATGACCGGGAAGTCGAATTGAGGTGTCGCCCGAGTTGTACACATAACAGAAATTTGATTGCTTTTCAAATGTTATTTTCTTGGGCAGACACTTTGTATATTCGGAAGTCACAATGACACACCGAATAAGAGACCCAAATTGCAAGTACAGGAAGAGGAGCTGTTGACGTGTGCAGTCATGTTGAAAAGTAATACGAACAGAGGGTCGGGTAGTTCTGAGCGCACCACCAGCGCTACGCTGGGGCTTGGAACCCAAGTATAATACATCGGAGTAGGGTATGTTAGACCCTCGCTTGGCTGGTCCTGAGCCCCAGTGTAGCGCTGGAATCCGTCAACCCTCTTTCGTATTCCTTTTCAGCAAGACTGTACGAGAGAATCGGCAATGTGCACTGTTCTCACTAATTCATCTGATGTTTCTAAATGCAGGAACTGAGCCATATGTTGCACTTGAGAAGATTGTGATGTCACGTCAGCTCCTGAAAGACATTCCGAAGCTGTCGGGAGAGGGTCAGACATACCGTCTGGAGTCTTTATATAGTTTGCTCATTCGGTTCACGCCCAAGTCGACACCTTTCAGCTTGGAGGGCATGGTGGCACGGTAGGCTTTAATTGTAAATTAGCTACAACGATGTTGTTCTTCTGTATTTGTATGTATACGCTCAGAAAATATGCTAGGGACAAATGTGTATATTGTCTTCCTTGCTCATTTTATCTGGCCTTCACGGGACCGCTATTGCTGTACTGCACTACAACAAAACTTCTAACCGCAAGCAGGCCAAGACAAAAAAAACAATGTGGACCGGTGTGCCCTCAAACTGCCAAAGGCAAGAAAAGGCGAGTGCGTCGTCAGCCGTATCATGGAGCCTGCATCACATGGTAAGTGCAAACAGATTTATTTGCACAATGACTGTGGCTTGATCGTTACCATTCTTTCCTCAGACAACGTCCACAAGCTGCTCAGTTCCTGCCTGGGAATGACAGAAGCAGTCCGCACGTACTAGGAGGCTGCCGCCACCTATGTTCCCCCGCATCGGAGCCGGCCCTTGTGCAGCGTTTCCCAAGACCTGACAAGGAGGCTGCAGTACTGGCCCATAGACCCGGTATCAGAATCAGCAGTAATAAAACCCCGTAAATGGTAGTGATGGAAATTATTCTCAAATTTATTTATTCATTTATTTATTACATATTACCCCGCAGCGCCAAGAGGCATTATTTCAAGGGGGGGGGGGGGGGGGAGGTAGGATACATTTGCACAAGAATTACAGTCGTCAAATACAAGAACACACACAAAAAAAACAAGTTCGCAAAGAAAAATTGCGTTGTAAAATTGTACACTTTAACAAATGAATCCACAATTGTATTAAGCTTCAGCCACCAATATAATTTTCCGTGCAAGTAAAGGTATGAAGACACAAAGGACAGTGTTACAGACCAAGTATTCTGAATCCACATTCACAAAGAGAAAATTCACTTTCCTTATTCCCAGCTATCACGTGACAGTTTATCAAAACAATTATCAGACGATGGAATTTAAATAGTTTCCTCCGGCAATTCGTTCCATTGTTTAAAGGTATTCGGGGAAAATGAGAATTTGAATATATTAGTCCTAGCTGAAAATTCTCTAATATTTTTTTGGAATGATCTAATTTGCGTGACACAAAGTGTGGTAGTGCAAGGAATTTAGTTTTATCCAGTCCTGTTTGATCATGGTACATCCTATGTAAAAAGTTTAAACGGAGGCGGCGTCTTCTAGAGTTCATAGGTTCCCAGTCTAATTGACGTTTTAGGGCAGTAACACTTTGTTTGAAAATGTAATTTCTTGTAACGAAACTAGCAGCTTTGCTCTGGATTTGTTCGATTTTCTGTTCTAGATAGCGTTCTTTAGGGTCCCTGAGCACGCAAGCGTATTCTAAAATAGGCCTCACATTAGAAAGAAAAAGGGTGTTTTTTTGTTTTTTTTTTAAATTGGAAGGACAATCGTGCAAATTCCTCCTCAAGAAATTTAGCACACTGTTAGCTTTGATTGTCATGTAGTCTACATGCGCGCTCCACGATAGGTTTTTCGAAAACTGAACGCCTAAATATTTTAATTTGTCTACCTTTTGTAGTGGGACGCCATCAATTGAATAACTTAAAAACAAACAGGTTGTCGTTTTCTGGTAAATATTATATGATTGCATTTGGGAATATTTAAATTCATTTTCCATATTTCGCACTATCTTGTAAGGTGATCAATATCTTCCTGTAGCTCTAGACCGTCTGAATATGTCTTCATTTATCGGTATAAGACGCAATCGTCCGCATAAAGACGAATGCTTGACGTAATGTCTGTAGAAATGTCATTTATATATATTAGGAATAAAAGCGGACCTAGCACTGATCCCTGAGGGACCCCTGATGTTACTTCTAAATACGACGACGTTTTCCCGTTAACTAAAACAGCCTGTCTTTTATTTGTAAGATAATCAGTGATTCAGTTAAAATATTTTAAGGGATATTCAAAAATATTAATTTGAATAGGATCAATTTATGGGGGACCTTGTCAAATGTTTTTTTGAAAATCTAAGAAAACGCAGTCTGCTTGCACGCCTTTATCAAAAAAAGAATAAATGTGATAAAAGTCGACCAGCTGGGTATCGCACGATAAACCACTTCGGAAGCCATCTTGATAAAGAATAAAAAAGTTGTTTCTGTCGAGATGTTTTATCAGGTGGCTGTAGATTATATGTTCTAAAACTTTCGAGCACACACAAAAAAGAGAGATTGCTCTATAGTTTACTACCCTATATTTTTCACCGCTTTTGTGGGCAGGAACAACGTGAGCTGTTTTCCATTCACTTGGTAATTTACCACTTGATAATGAGTTATCAAATAATACAAATAAAATACTAGACAAAATGCCGGAACACTCTTTTAATTCGCGGCCTGGTATACCGTCAGGCCCAGTGGCCTTGTGAGAGTCAATATTATTAAGTAAATTAAGAATTACATGTTGACAATCCAACATGCTGTCCTCTAAAGACTCACAAATTAGAGAAGGGTTATTCACTATAGGAGGCGAGAATACAGATTCAAAATAGCTATTAAAAAGACTTGCTTTTTCAGCCTCATTATCTATCATCCGTCCCGAGTCGTTGATAGTTTGAATTCCTTGCTCATCTTTGTTCAAACTTTTCACGTACCTCCAAAGTTCCTTCGGATTTCGTTTGAACTTATCTGCAAGAGATGCTGAAAACTCATTCTTGTAGTGTGTCGCTTTGCTTTTAAAAAACGCTGTTAGTTTATTTAGACGGACCAGGAGGCTCTGTTTTCCATTTTTCTATATATAGAATACACACGTCTTTTTTTCTTAGTGATTGTTCGTAGGTCTTTATTTATCCAAGGCTAGTCTTTGCGTTTTCTTCCGGTTAAAACTTTTGAAGGAATGTGAATTTCAATGAAAGCTTTTAATTAATTTATTAATCCTTCCAACCGCACAGCATGGGAGCCTGACACGGCGGCAGCGGCCCAGCTTCTCCCACATCCACCATACGAACTGCTTATATGCTGTAAACCTGTATTTTCTGGGAAACGCACACACAGGATGAACCAGTTAGTTTGCAGAAATATTCAAATACTGTGCTATGTCGGGACCGGACATGCAGTGGAGTATTACCGGCATAAAGATTTCTCTATTTAGGATTTGAAATGTTTGTGAAGTGTTTAGAAGTTACTCTCAGTTTTTCATGCTAAATTTTGGTTTATTGTTACACAACAAATGAGGCATTTAATTGTCTAAACAACACTAGCACTGAACACATTCTCGTTGTTAACCCTCTTGGGGGTGTAATGGGGGGGGGGGGGGGGGGCAGAAGAAGAGGGAGGGGGGAAGGTCCAGAGTTTGAAGACTGTTTATGTCCTAGACTGGATAGAGGGTGATCATTCTGCGGATGCCCGCCTGCAAAAGCGGTAGTGTTCTGTTACACCAGTCGGCCCTCCGCACTGTATTTTCGTGCGAAACCTGCACGATTTCGGTTTCGAGCTTGCTTCGCACCCGTCAAAAGTGGCCATGAACACAGTAGGTTTTGAGCATGTGACTTCAGAAATTTAGAAGGTTGGTTGTGATCTTTTAAAGACATCTCCAACATTATAAATGCCAATTTGTACAGTCATCAGCCAACATCCATGGAACACGCGAACCATGGATTATCTTGTAGGAGCGCTATCCTGGCGTCAGCAGAAAGAAAAGCCTCCGTGACAAGGTGGGCAACATAACAGCCCAAGCAGGGGAAGCCGCCCACTCCAGGTTGAGATCGTCTTCTCTTATCGCGATCCTCACGATTCTGCCTCGTGTTCCATGCTTGCCAATACTGCCCCTCTCGGCCTAGAACGGGCGGCCTCCCATATTTCGGTTGTTGCATTGCCCACAACGCCATGGAGATATTTTTTTCAGCTACCACCAGGACAACGCCCCTATGAGATAAGCTACGGTTCGCGCGTTTCAGATAAGTTTGCTGACGACTTTACCTTGTATATTGTTCACGCCATAACACGGAAACATATATTTATAGATCTCCCAGTTCTGAGAGCATTCGAGAATAATAATTTAAGGAATTATAGGTTTACAACCAGAACCTATTAACTTTTTGCACAAAAAAAAAACAAGAATGCAGGAGAGGGTTACAGATATGCAGCGTGTCATGCTTATCTAGTATGAACAATCTGGTCTTACTTGTTTTGATGTCTAGCTGCTGATTCTAAATGTGTAGTCTCATAAAATCTGAGCTGTTCATAGGCTATATTCAGCAGGCTGACGTCCAGACAGACGAGTGTAAAGAGCTCGTCCTCAGTAACGCATCGACCCACGGTTCGTTGTGCAACCTTCTGAATGTCGTGGCAACATTGCCCCTCTTCCTGGGGACAGTTTTCACACGTGCATCTGGAATGGTGTACAACCACAAAATAATTACCATTTCATCTGCCTAGTTCCAGTGTAGGTGGTAGCATTTTTTTGTCATTCCTATATTTACTTGAGCTGTTCTGTTTCCTTTGTTACATCAATCAAGCAGAAATATCAGTGTCTGTGTGAAACAAATTGTGTAGATAAATAAAATGAAGTTTTGCAGAAATGGCTTCTCTTAGTTTTGTGATTATCAGACAGAATACTTACAAGTAGGTATAGACATCAGCAAGAATCCGAGAAGTAATAAATTTTACACGACTGGCGATTCCTGGCGTTGCTATTCAGGATGTTGTTCCCTCGCTGATAGGGGAGGGTCATACGCATATGGGTCGGGGACATATAAGGCCCCTTGCCGCAAAGCTCCAAAATTTGCTCCGTGTGGGAGGCTTTCATCGTCTGACATGGATGCTGGAAGTAGATCATCTTGGTGAAATGTTAGGCCCTCAAAACCAGACTTGGAGGTTCGTAATTAGAGTTGCTGCATATTTAATAGACACGTAGGTCTGCCAGTGTATTAGTCAATTTTCCACATCTATGGTGGCAGATGCAAGGTGGTTCTTTGTGCGAAATTACCTGAACATCTCTGTACATGTGCCATCGTTTTCTCTCGCTCTTTGGGAGCGCCAGCGGTAATACAGCTCGTCTCAAATTAAATCCCATCAATCAGAGGCTTTAAAAAAAAAAGAACATTTCCGCGCACCTTTGTGGCAGTTTTGATAGTGCCCATTGCATATGTGGCTACAGTTTATTGGTTTATCCTAACGGATTTCTGGTTTATACCGTTTTCAAACGGAGGTGGTCGGGTATTACTAAGTCGTTCAGATGTCAGGTCAAGACTTTAAAACATCGCAAAAGTCGGATTTGCAAGCTACTTCACAGTAATTTACTACACAAGTTCGGCTAGGTTGTGGATTTGGAGAAACCAAGAAAAAACTTGTCCCGGTCAAAAGTTACACATAAAAACTAGAAACGTCCTACGGGGTCACATGAGGGTAAGGCTTTTCCTCTCTAAGCTAGAAAACGTTCTTGTGGGTCACTGGAACGTTTGATAAAAAAAACAAAAAAACCGTGAAACGATAGTAAGGTGAGAGTTTCATCTCTCTCTTGCACTTTTATTTTAAATCAAGCGTCCGAGTGACCCGCGACGACGCTTTTTTTTATTTTATACGAGTAGACAGGAATGTTCGTGTTTTCCTTTGTTACTTTTGACTGAGGAATTACATCCGCCACTTAGACGAGCCTGCGTGATGAATTGCAGTGTCGTACTGCGCGAATCCGATTTTGGGCAATTTATTTAGGTTTCGCCCGACACCTGAACCATCCCATAGACGAGCAAAGCGATGGCTCCATCATGTTCAGATCTCGACAGCCAGAAAATTGTGTGGCTGCCGCGATTTTCGTCGGCAACACATGCTATCAAATATTACTCCAGCACATCGGTTTGGCATACATACGTGTTGAGCGACTGCTCATGCAACCAGAACACGCTTTCACTCCGCGATCGCGAGTTTTCGGGATGTATCTTTCTCATGGCGCACTTTTAACACGATGCACGATGCGTACGTTCGATGTCTCCTGACAGACTGGCAGTCGCTGTCATACGCAAGAACGCAGTCGTTTCTATCGGAGAGTTGCATGGGTTCATATACACGGGGGCTATTGGAACTACGTAATCGGAATTCAGAACAACAAACGGTCGCACCACATAAGTTATTAGAACAACGTAATCGTAAGAACAACGAACAGAAGAAGCACACATGCTGACTACGTTGCAACAGTCCTTCCTCAGGCCCGTTCAGGTAAGAAATACAGCTCTCCCAGCGTGCAAGCCCGTGCAGCGTGCACGAGAACGTAGCGTTGACAAGTTTGTGATTGCACTGGCTTCCCCGCATAAGATAAGACATGACGGCGGCTACAAGCCCAGCTTGCATCTACTACAATTGCATACAAAATATACACTGGCGAAAACTTACCTTTTTGTGTGTTTCGGTTCACAACGGAAATGAAGAGGGAGCCGTCGTGTGCAGCCGATGCGCTGCAGACGACGTGTGTGCAGCACCTGTCCGTGCGGAAGGCCACGTGCCCCTTTGTACCCCACGTGGTGTGCGCATGCTCTCGACGTCGACAACGTCGGCCGTAGACGCCGATGATACAATGTTGCCCATCCTTTACCGAAATTCCGGTTTCGTTTTGAGATCTTGTTTATTTCATGATTACACGGAAATTAATGTACTTTTCGGGGAAAAGAGTATGCAGGGTCGTTTACGAGTGCTTTGCAAGGTAATATCGTCCACTAACCCAAAATTTTCAAAATTGAGCGGAGTTGCCCTTTAACCTGCAACATACCTTTTCTTTATAGTTCTGGGTCAGATGGACACCTATATCAGTGCACTGCCAGATTCCGCGGCGGGGACTGTTTTACTGACCACGCATGTTATATATCATGCTACTATGTATGACCATACATGTGATCTCGCTTGTTTGTCATCTTGTTATCAGCGGCCCGTGGAATTGTTTTTGCGGATTGCCGAAAATGGCCCCCGTCGGAGTGCGGTCGATGGCGCGAAATCGCGAATTGTAATACTAACAGCTCTCACTGTAATATGAGAACAAGGGGTTTGAGACAATTATTCATGAGTTCCCGTGTTGTTTATCGCCTGATTCCGAAACTACACTCCGTTTCACACTAAGACCGACCGCAGCTAGCACAACGATCTAACGGAGACAATCAAGCGACTCCAAAGTACATCGTTCCAGCACTCAGTGTCGTTTTGCGATTACTTTCACCAGATAAACCAATCAGGCACAGAAAAAAAAGAAGAATATGGCAAATCGCTAGGCAATTGTGTTGAATAGGTGAAACGTTAAATTGGCATTTGGGCCAGCTGGTTC